>CAJNIZ010024780.1:135545-146380 GCA_905231905.1 Symbiodinium pilosum
GGGTACAAGGAGGGTCCTGGAAGCCTGAACGCTAAACCATGTGCCCACGTAGCAAGATGAGATGCGGAGCTTAGGGCGGGGGCGCTTCTCAAGAAAAAGATAGGATAAAAGGCCCCCCTCCTACCCTCTATTAGGGCCTAAGTACCCACTATTAGGGACCATATATCCCCAATTAAGGGCACAAGGAGGGTCCTGGGATAAAAGGCCCAGCAGAAGGTTGATAGGGCCATGTTTTTTCGAAGTTTGCGGCTGGTGGCGTAGGCATTATTATTGTGTTCATGGGTTTCTTTGGTCCGGGAACCTAGGGATATAGGAGCCATACTTTTGAGCAGTCAAGCTTCGAACCATTCGCACCCCCACGGAGCACGCCCAGAGTTTTGCATACACAGCGCCTCGGCCTTCTTCAAAGCATTTGCAAGCTCGCGTTCCCACTCCAACGTGCTGATGCGGGATGTCCTTATGAGCAGATGCTGGCCCATGGCCTTTGCATCCGCTTTCTTGAACGTGAGCATTTCCTGGTCGACGTCGGTAGCCATGTCAACAATGCTCAGGTATGCAATAGGAGGAACGTTGCCATAGAGAGCTTTGCACCAGCATTCACCGGGATTGTCCGGATTCGGTGCATGCTGTCCCAGGCCAGATGCAGGATCCGTAAGAAACACACAAGCTAAGGAACAAACAGCATGCTTTTCGGATGCAACGGCTACAGCGGTGTCCCAGAGCTGGCAATACTTACCAGGGAATGATGCAACACATCTTCGAGCTTGCTGGTTGATAGCTCCTGGAAAAGCAATTCGCTTGCAGGCTGAACCTAAGCCAACGTCTTCTGCAAGTTGGTGGAAAGCTTCCAAGGGTCTCGCCCACTCCTTTGTTTTTGCGATAGTTGGAAGTGATGTCTTAGGCCACGGGAGTTAGGGCTGGGGCTGTAACAGACTGGTGGTCCCTTTACTGGTTCCGTACAGACGCATTATCGGCCCCCATATGCCGTAATGAAAACCCCCCACATGAAAGACTAACCTGCGCAAGTAATCAGGGTTTAGGGTTTACTTTTTTATTTGTACTTGTGATTGTGGCGTTCTGATACTTAGCGGTCCATGGGACCCATGGGACTTAATTAATGCATTCTCACTATTGGGCCTACAAACTTACTGACAATTTCCCTGACCATACTCATGTAGGTTACCCCTGTGATAAGTAGGCTTAAAAGCCAAGCTATAACTAGTTAGGAAGCCCCGTGAACCTCAAACCCTAAACCCAACATATGCCTGTAACCCCTTAAAAGCGATGCAGACCCTAAACCGAACCCTTAGCCGTGAGTAGTACGTGCTATGAACCTTCCAGTCAGCTAGGGCTTGGAGAGCAAGGTCTAGGCTTAGAGTTTGAAGTTTTGGGGCTTAAGATTTAAGGTTTAGGATCTAAAGTTCAGGTTTAGAATCTAGGGTTTAGGGTTTAGATTAAAGGTCTAGGTCTAGGGTTCAGGGCTCAGGTTGTGGGAGCCTGGATCTGCATGTCCTTCCTTCCTGGGGTTCTGTCCTACATTTTTGAAAAACTTCATAGGGCATATTCAAAAAACTTCATGGGGCACATTCAACAAAACTACATGGCACTTAGGACCCCTACTAAGGGTTAACCCTTAGCTACCTATAATAGGAATATAAGGGAATCCCAAAGGCTTAAGGGTCTAAGGTCCAAGCTAAGTCCCAAGGAGAAAAGGTAGGACATCTAGGGTCTAGGTTTGGATAAGGTAAAATGGAGTTTAGGTACCCGTTGTGGTGTTTGGTATAACGGTCGGGAACGGAGGACGACGGTAAGCGCTAACACCTCAAGCCTAGAGTCATGGAAGTTCGATAGGGCGAAAGACAACAGCCAAAACTAGGGTTGAGGGCTTCGGGTACTAGCCGATAAATCCAGACATAAATCCTATTTCAGGATTCGTGGAACTCTGGAACTTCTTGTTGCTAGGCTTACCTTACAACTATACCTACAAACTCCTGAACGGACTTATGTTGGCTCCGCCAGTTATAAGTACTCACTATGTTGCATGAACCTTCAAGCATGCAAGTTCTATTTAAGCTTAGAGGCTTTCCAGCCCACCATGCCACTCAGCAGCAGAGAATTGCACATCTGACTGCCAAAGTCCAGTGTCAGCTCGTAAGAGGTCGAGTAGTGCGACCCGAAGATGAGATTCCACAAAACCCAAGCGGTGTAAGCAGGCCCCAACAGCGTGAGAATAGCATTGGCCCACAGGCAAGAAATCTCAGCTGGCTTTCAGATAGCCCCAAAAGCTCACAAGCTAAACGATAGCTATAGTTCCAAAAGGTAGCCACCTCGCCCCATGACTCAACCCCCAACCCGCTAAGATTATTTATTCCTAGCCCATTAATGGGGATTAGAATAGGGATCCTAATATTAAGGCCCTTAAAAGGATATTAATCATGCGTCTACATTACCATATTGTTGATGGATGAAAAACTACACCGCCTTGAGTCCCCAAAGTCCTAGGAATTACACTAGTTTAGGGGCTCCAAGTGGTGCAATTCCTCCATCGTTTAGGGTTTAGGGTTTAGGGTTAGTAAGGACGGGGTGGAGGGGGGGCGGAGGGGGGGGGGAGCGTTCATACCTAAACCCTAAACCCTTTTAATGGGGCTACAGACATCCGAAGGGCAGGTCAGACGGAAATCAGCCAAGAAGCCGCAGAGCCAATCTCCTGGGTTGCTGTTACCGAAGGAAGGTAAAGCAACTTTCTATGACATACCCAGTTTAGAACGATTAGGGAACTAGGCGCCAAAATACCATACTGTAAAGGGTCCCAATTCCCTAATGGTTGTATATGTGGACCCTCTGGGATAGGTACATGCGAAGTTCCCAAAATTAGGGTCCCATTTTGGTACCCCTAAATATAAGGTGCCGTAAGATAATCTATAGCCAAAAGGGGCCCATGATTTTAGTAACTACCCACATAGTAGATAGAACGATATCCTTACTAAGGTACCCGAGTTTTAGTCCATCTGCCCCTTCAGATTAACCCGCAGATGCGTCTCACGTTTCATTGTCTGTTCCATTTGCTTCTCCCGTGCCCCCATAAACCCTAGACGCCTGAACCCTGAAACCTCTCAGCCCAAAACCCTAAAATCGAAGAGCAACCGAGTCTCATTCCATTTGTGTTGGCGCATTGCTCTGCAAGCCACATAGGACAGGCCAAGTGACTGCATCAGATATACGAGCGCTACCAGCCCTGAATGGGGTTGAGGTGGGGTTTTGGGTTTCAGGTTTAGGGTTTAGGGGGTTTAGGGTTTAGCATTTAGGGCTTAGGGTTTTGGGTTTAAGGTTTAGGGTTTAGGGCCCAGAGTTTAGGGTTTAGGAGGGTTGGGGTTTAGGAGATTAGGGCTTGCTTTGAATGACCCTGGAGTTAGGCGGTATACTATGTCACCCTAACAAGACCTATATACCCCAGCAAAACCCATCATCTGGGCTATAGTCAATGTGTCCTACATAATTTACTTGTCAAGGGTTCCTGATTGACTACCCGGACCCCCAAAGGGATCTAAAAATTAGATCCCCTAGAACCATATGGGAAATTATGTAACGGTCATATCTGGGTTGTAATGGGTTTATATAGGGGATCTAATTTTAGATCCTCCCAGGGGTCTGGGTACATTGAGGACCATACTAAACTGCCGGAGGGGACGCCTCTGTTTGCTGCTGAGGGTCCCTTGAGAAAGCTAATGTTGACAGTAGCTCCCTAAACCCTAAATCCTAAATGTTAAACCCCTAAACCCTAAATCCTAGACCCTAAACCCCATAAACCCCTAAACCCGAGACTCCAAACCCCTAAAACCTAAACCCTAAACCCGCTAACCACTATGGGCTATTAGACCCTAAAATTCCTTATTAGGATCCTATTAAGGGTAGATTAAGGTACCCTTAAGGTCTAATAGCCCATAGTGGAAGCTTCCCCCGCACCCATGAGCAAGTCGAGGATGCCAGGAGGATCTCTCACAGTAGCCCTAGCCCTTATAGAGGGTAGTTGGAGGGTATTAGTATGGAGTCTTATACAACAGAAGATGAAAACTTGATTTCATTATTCAGCAATGACGCAGGAAAGAAACATATGTCGTCTGTACCTTTTGAACATGGAATTACTTGCAACCCTAAACCCTGAACCCTAAATCCTAAACCATTGTTAGGACTTGGAATCCTGAACATGAACTTGAAACATGATCAAGGAACCAGCCACCACTGGTACGAAACATAAAGTCCATCGGATGGAGGCTTGTGAGTCTCGGAGAGCGTACTCCACTACAATCCACAAGGTCACGAGCGGAAAGCCAATCACCAGTAATGTCACGTGACAGAAGTTTGCGATCCGCGGCAAGCATAGTGTGCGCAACTTGAGGTTTGTAGTGTGAGCCTGCATGCAGCAAGATAGGAGCTGCCAAACAAGAAGCAAGTAGTTCGGCGCGTAGTAGAGATCCCACCTGTGAGGGTGTAGGGTTTAGGGTAGTATTATAACACCATCCTAATCAAAGGTAAGCCCCTCAGGGATTTGAGGAGTTAATACGGAACATAGAGGGCTTTATATGGCCGAATAGGCTTCTAAATCTGGGGGGGGGGGAGTATTGTAATCCCTACACCTGAAGGCTAAGGCTGCCATCAGCCACGGGTCCCAAAAGCAGACAGACAGAAAAACGACATTCCTGCGGCACCAGCGATGGAGAGGAGACAGGGCGGAAAATCGATCACGCCGGCAGAGGAACACAGAGATGCCCATGAATGAGATCACGGGTCTGACAAAAAAGTCTACCGCATCTACTCTGTAGAAGCGCCACCACCTGTCGAGTCTCCAAAGCAGGGAACCAAAAAACCATAAACCCTAAGCCCTAAGCCCTACTGTTGATGGAGGAAATCTTGCACCACTTAGAGCTCCTAAACTACTGTAACTCCTAGGACTTTGGGGACTTAAGGTGATGTAGGATTTCATCCATCAACAGTATTTTGGTGAACCCCCCATCATGAAGGCCCCACCCATTTGGATCCATGTAGCTATATAGTGTATACTTGGGCCCCAAGGTAACTATATTGGAAGCCCTTTGGGCCAGAAGTATATACCATATGCCTACCCTAAACCCTAGACCCCTAACCCCTAAACCCTAAACCCCTAACCCCTTAACTCCTAAACCCTTAACCTCTAAACCCTTAACCCCTAAACCCTTAACCCCTAAACCTTAACCCCTAAACCCCTAAATCCTTAAATCCCTAAACTCTACACCGATGGACCCTTTGGGCCGGATTATGGAGAAGACGCCGCTTGGCATCCCTAACCCTTGCAACCTTTTACCTGGCGCTTCCCTGAGGTATCGTAGACCCCTAACTGTAAGGGTAATGTAAGGATTATAGGGTACGTATTGGGATTATATAGGGATAATGGAAAGAAAATGCTAACTACTATTTAGGGTTTAGGGTTTAGGGGTTAATGTAGACCCCTGACTAATAAACCCCCTCTCCTTAATGATAATAGGAATCCAAATATTGTGGCCCTTATCATGAGTCTACATTACCCTTTGCTGGCCGAAAAAGGAACCCCTCATAACGCGCTTGCATATCTCAAGTATTTCTCTACCCTGAGGCTCCAAATTCCAAAGTACCCTAAACCCTAAACCCTCAACCCTAAACCCTCAATCCTGAACCCTAAACTTGAGGCCCCGGAAATAGTACTCACTGTGCGCTTTGGGGAGCCCTGGGGACAAGGTTTAGGGTTTTGGGAGTTGTGTGATGGCCTGCCTAAGGTTGAGTAATACTCGTGCTGCGGTGTAAGTGGCCAGAGCCACCCATGCAAGTATACAAGTGCACCCCCGAGATGGTCTGACCTGGGCTGGAAACAGTTCCTACAGGACTAGATTATGGCTTGAGGCCCCCAACATGAATCATGACTAGCTTCCCCTGAAAAACAATAAGGTAAATTCATCATACCTGGATATGTAATTAATCTGCACCGGGGCTTGTATCAATCGGGCGCCCCCAACAGAGATTCCTAGAATCCTTCGAGGGACTCCCAAAAAATGTGTTTGGCCTGAACCCTTTTCTCTTCCTATTCCGAAGTCTCTTCCTGCTCCTACACCGTACCATCTCTCCTAATTACTTGTTACAGTTCTGCGGGTTGCTGTTAAAGAACTTAACTGAACCTACTATAGTAAGCAAGCTCTATTCTTTACCTTGTACCCATACTCATGGTAACTTAACTTTAAGTTCCTTAACAGAAGCCCAGTTCTTCTGAGATGAGGATCTGAGCGTGCGCCATTGCTTGCTTTGACCCTCGCCGGCTGGGGATCAGGATCTGGCTGAGCGAGCATGTTTTTTTTTGCAAGGAAGCTGACAGCGCAAGCTCCAAAGGCATCGGGTTTGGGATCGAGGTTTAGGATTCATGGTCTAATGTCATAGGCCTCATACGTAGACACAGCTTCGAATTCTATTCGAAGGCACGAGGCCGCATACTCATAATTAGACAGGGCTTTCAGTTCTATTCTGCTGTAGCTATCACACGCACTGTTTCAGAATACTGCTGCTAAGCATTCAGGCTTCTACATCTGGGCGTAAGCTTCAGCAAGCACAGCTTGACTTGAAGTACGTGATGTAGCACAGCTTGAGTTGGCTTATGTGATCCTATAGGTAACCCCTAAACCCTAAACCCTAAACCCTAAACCCTAAACCCTAAATCGAGCCTAAGCCTCAACCCACTGACCCCAAATTATAAACCCTAAGCCCTAAACTGTAAACCCTTAAGCTTGAATCCTGTATGGGATGGATGAGGGTTTGTGGGCAGGACCTAGGAAAAAAGCTCAGTCAGGACTGTCTAGGTCATGGTGTTTCATACCAATTAAGGCCCTAAATCCGTATCCATAACGATACGTCCTGCTGTCCTGGGCCGAAGTCATGACCAAACCAAAATCCTTTTTGCTCAGAATATGGCTTCTAAACGGTAGAATCCTACTCCTGCCCCCAAAAAGAGTCCGTGCTATGCAATGCTTATGGCTCCCTACCCCTAAGGGTCCAAGGACCCAAATAATAGGGCATTAGGTCCCAAATACCATCAGTAGTATAGTATTTGGGCCCAAAAACCCTATCCTTGGACCCTTAGGGTACACTACACCCTAGCATCCCTGTTGGGTTTTTCTCTGGATCTGTGCGCCTAGGCCTCGTGGGTGTAGGGTTTAGGATTCAGGATTCTAGCTTTGAGTTCCAAGGTTTAGGGGTGAGGGATGCGCTGAGTTTTACGTATCTTGCTGTCCTCGGGCCAAAGAGCACCAGCACCCAGGCGTGAGTAGACTCCCATAGGCTCTCACAGAGAAGCAACGGACACAAAAACACAATCGCAAGGTGCCTGTACACCAAACCTCTAAATAACCCAAAGTATGTAATGTTTATAGGCAAAAGGGCCCAAGGTATCGAATATCTGTAAACTTGGAGCCTTAGGGAGAGAGAGAGAGAGAGAGATACATATATATATATATGTATACATATATATATATGTATATGTATATGTATATGTTATATCTATGTATATGCTCAAGTCCCAAAGTGCGTGTACCATGCAGGCATCCAGACTGTTTGTGTATCGTGCAACTCTTTCGCCTCGCAGGTAAAGCCATGTCTTTGATGATTACTCATCGTCATACAACCAAGGCCTGAGACCCTAAACCCTAAACCCTCAACCCTAAACCCTTAGAGACCCTAAACCCTAAACCCCAATGTGGATCCAGCCAGATCAGGGAACGCAGGGACTTCTCTACATTGGGCTATTGAGGGTTAGGAAATACGTGAGGAAAAGACAATGGAACTTCAAGTAAGGTTGAGGGTAGTAGAACACCTGTTCGACCGCTTAGAACCAGCAGTTTCGACCTAGCGCGGCCTTTGTATAGCATAGCCATGGAATTGCTAGCAAGATCCTTGGTAACAACTTTCAGGGGAAAACAAGCACACGCTGAACCCTGAACCTCCAGGAATTTGCCGCTCACATAGGGTCCATTTCAAGGGCTGTCGGGGTTGTCTCGGGCTATATACAGTAATTAGGGTTTATGGATTCGAGTATGGGGTTAAGTTCCTTTTTAGCTTTTAAGTTCCAGGGTCTGGGATCAGGGTTCAGGGTGTTTGGCTTAGTGTTCGGTGTTGGGGCATTCACGTCTGGGGTTGTGCGTGTGGCTTTTGCTCCAGGAACAGAGCTGCCCAAATCACATTGGGATATCTGTAGCACATCTTTGGCTATGGGGGCCCACGATGACAGCTCGAAACACTTCAACAAGTTCCATGTGTGGGACCTATAAGTCCTACAGCTAGACGCTGCATAGCGCAATTAAACCCTATCCTACATGAAATCTCAAGCTTCTACAGTACCATGCAAAGACGCAATCTCAAACCCTAGCCCTGCCCTAAATCGAGACTCTAAACCGCAAAGCCCTGAACCTTAGACCTGAAGCCCCGAACCCTACATCTCGAGACCTTACTCCTTAACCCAAACCTTCCCAAACCATACACCCTGAGCCCTGACCCCCAGACCTTATACAGGCCTTTACAAACCCATACATGGGTGGATGTCAAAATTATGGTCCCTTTTTGGGGTACCCTAAATATTAGGTGCCGTATTATAATAGGGATCCCAAAAAGGGACCATAATTTTGACAACCACCCATATCATGTAATCCAAGACTACCCTACACAAACCCTGCAGCCCTTCAAAGGCTTGCCTCAGAAGCCCTAAATTCACCCTAGACCCTTTACCAGAAACCCCAAATCCTAAACCCTCAATCCTAGACCCTAGACCGTGTACCCCCCCGACATGGGCCTCGCGCACAGCGGCTGCCCATATGGCGGACAAGGCCTGGCAAGCGAGATAAAAAGGCTCATGGTGTTCAGGGTTTAGGGTTTGTGGGGTTTAGAGCTTTAGAGTGGCGGGTTTGAGGGTTTTAGGGTTTAGGGTTTATGGCGGTTGAGGGCTCAGGGTTTAAGAGCTCAGGGTTTGGGGCGTTAGTTTTCCTAAAATAGGCTGGTTCAGGGCTTACGGTTTCATGTTTACCTGGACCATAAAACCTTGGCAGAATCCGGTCCAAAGATCCGTTGAAAGAGCTTACAAGGGCGCTATTCTGCATTTAAGGCTGGTTTGACAGGCGTAGAGCTTTCAGAAGTGTTTTGGGTCTGGGGTCGTAACTGTTGATGGACTATGGTGCCATAGTCTACTTAGGGTCACGCCGGAATTTGTCAACCTAAACCCAAAGCCCTCAACCTTAAACCCTAACCCTACACTGTGTCCGGGTGGCTGGTTGGTCTTGGGCCTGTAAGGTTTTTTCATTGTGGGGCGGTTTTGCAGGGTTGGGCTTCAGAAAGTGGAGTTTAGGGAATCGGTGGTTTTGTGTTTCAGTGTTTGGGATTGACTTAAGATTCAGAATGAAAATTGAGGGGATCGGGGATATCTTCGCACAGGGTTACGGCTTGAGAATTGCGCTTGGAATCTACGGCCCATGTAAGATGTGGTTTTGGACAACTCTTGGCCCTTGGCAAGAAGGTAAACAGTGTTCCAAAAATTTTGGAACCTTTGCGGGACCCCGAGATTTTAGGAGAGGCAGGAGGATAATGGGAAGTTTTTTCGAAGGCTCATGACGCAAAAGCTCCTGTGGGTCAGGGCCTCGAAGCCGCACAATCAGCTCCAGGTGTGTCATTACCAGGTGAGTACCCTACAGCCTAAACCGTTTAGCCAAAAAACACCGTAACACCCTAGACCCTGAAATCTGAAATTAGGATCCATCTATACAAGCCAAGGAAAAACCCAGGAAAACCCTGGCTGCCGTGAAGTGAGATGTGAGAGAGTCTATCACACAAGCCCTGAACCCTCTGCGCCGTTGCGCTCTAGGACATAAAGCTTATCCCTCATGGATAAGGCCGTGGCCACTCGCTCAGTAGGCGCTTTCCATTTGCAAAAACTGGCGGCGGAGTGTCGACTTTTGGGTCGACCATATCGAGGCTTGAGAAGCCAAAGCTCTTCTTGAATAGTATTCCACATGCAGCATATCCCAGAAGTCTGGGGACTATTGAATCGTAGACCACTCGTCTGAGAAGAGAATCCGCGCGATTACAGTAGCGGCTCGTATTGGCTACGTAGCTGGTCCATATGCTCCTTGCTGCCAAGTCACCCCAGATGTTGATAGCTCATTGAGATCATGAGTGACTTGATGGGCCTCTAATTTGGGCAGAGGCAATCGAAGCCACCGCTGTTGACGGGCATCAAAGAGCCCTTCACCTATACTCTCTTGCGCTCGTTGGATTGTAGCTACTAACACGTTTTTGGTGCCTGAAGAAGTCTTGCTAGGAATTGCTTTGTCCGCAGACCCCGGAAATGGCACCTTACGTACTTCGTGGTTTCTTTTGGCAACAGTTCGAGCGATGATATCCTGAAATCCTGAACCCTAAGCCCTAAAACCCTGAAACCCCTAAGTGGGGCACTCAGGGACGCCCATCCTCCAGCGGGAACGTCATCTCTGCACGGCGGAGTGTTTCGTCCAGGTCCTGCTTTTCAGATTTGTGTGGTGCAGGCGAATTATGCACGCCAAAAGAAAGAAAGCTTTCAGTCACCTAATAGGGTAAGAACCGAATTATATAGTTAGTTCTAGCCCTAAAACCCTAAACCCAANNCTAAACCCTTAGACCCTAAACCCCATTTTTGGGGCTTCTCATTACACTGAACCTTCAAGAATGGGATCCTACTGTACATGGGCTTATGACATGGAAGCTGAACATCAAACCTTCAAAACTACGAATCTCCCTGTAGGTTTGTGGTTTAGGGTTTAGGG
>CAJNIZ010024780.1:164671-179813 GCA_905231905.1 Symbiodinium pilosum
CCCTATAAACCCTACACCCTAATTTAGACCTCCAACTTTCCGGAAGGAATCCATTTGGTCCACGATTGGTTTTACGTTTCACGCAAAAAGTCCTGCATGATGGTCAGTATCCTGTAAACTGGGACTTGTGGGACTTTATGATCACCAGATTGAAGCTGACAGGACCCTCTACAGCTCCAGCCCTTTATAATAAGCCCAAAGAAGCTGAAAGTCAGGGTACGTTCAGGGCTTCTTTAGGCCTTGTTTGGGGCCGAGTGAGTTAGGTTGGGGAAGAGCATCCACTGAGCTGCAAGGCATGTTGGGAGCTGCTCTCTTCGCGGACCTTGCCTTTGTACCATGACGGTTTAGGGGTTAGGATGCAGGGGACTTAGTAAATAGTTATAACTTAGCGAATAATGGACCGAGGAGGGTTTTTAGCCCAGTTGAGTAGTTACTCAACCCCATGAAGCTCCAAATAAGGTTTGCACCCAAAACCATGAAATAAAACCCGTGTGTGGGGTATTTGGGATCCCTAAGCCCTAAACCCTAAATCCTAAACCCCAAGGTGACGTAGCACCTGCCTCCACGGGTTTGGGATTCGGCTCGACAGCTGCGGCGGCCTCAGCTGGCTACTGTAAGGGGCCCATAAGGGTTTAGGGTTTAGGGGTTTAGGGGTTTAGGGTTCAGGGGTTTAAGGTTAAAGGTTTTGGTTTTAGGTTTAGGGTGATGATTGTTCAAAATACCAGTCCCCAAAAGGGCCCTAAGGTTCTCCTCTAGGTCAGAACCCCCCTTTAAGGAAATGTATTCCCAATGACCTATAGTCTAAACTCCTAGCCGCCCCCTTAATAATCCATATAGTATTCTCCTATAGCATCCCATATAAAACCCCTTTGGGAGTTGAGACTATAGCTAGTATCATTTGGAGGTCGCCCCTGTATCAGTGTTCTATAGATGGAATTGAGACCCCCTGTAAAGGATCCGCAAAATGGAGGCCCGCAAAGCGTGATTCCATGTCTACCTTGAGGGAGGGTAGGGTATCCTTATGAGATTCAGAGGATCTATTTTTCTCACTGGCACAAGAACTCACGGCTTCGTTCCCGCAACTACGGTAGTGCTTTGGTATTGCATGCCTTACGATCCTATCGCCATGCAAGCATCAGATAGGGACCGGTGTCCGGGACCTGCGTCCTTCTGACACTCCCAACACTCCCTACCGAAAACTTCAACAACCCCAACCACCCGTGAGGATACCGCAGAACGGTCCTGGGTGGGCTGGGTGGGAAGAACGAAGAAGGGTAGCTGCCTCAGGCTCCTTGCAGCTGACAGCTGCATGCCATTTTGGCTTGAGCCAGAGACCCGCATCGTGCAGCAACAATAACATGCTGCCAAGCCCACCGAACCTGGTCATGTAAACAGTATAGGGCTTGGGGGTCCGGAGGACTTAGTCAAACATGGTGAAAATAGATAGAAACTACAAACAATAGCGGAACGTAAATATACATAGAATCTCCATGAGCCAAAGGCCAATATAATGACCACATTGTTAGCCTTATTCCTAAATGCCCCTGAAGCTCCAGTGAATTTCCTGGAAACACGCTTTTGGGACCACCACCCATTTGCGGTGAGGCAGGGTTGGGTTCTGGGTTTAGGGCATAATTTCCCCAGATTGAGCGCCACATTTCCGAGAGGTTTTTTGGATGGGGGATTTAGGGTATCCCTGGACCCCAAAAGTAGGGTAAATAAAATCCCCAAACACCTAAAACTAGCCTTGAAGGCCATTATTCTACATACCTTTGGGTTCAGGTAGGGCTGAGGGTTCAAGCAGGATTTCGAATTTAGGTTTGAGGGTCTGCAGGGTTGTTGGTTCAAGCAAAACATCGAATTTCGGGTCCTAAGCACTAAGCCCAAAACCCTAAGCCCTAAACTCTAAACCCTAGGCCCTAAACCCGAAACCCTAATTGGGGTTTAGGGTCTAGGTCTGAAATTCTAGGCGAGATTTCGGACTTCAGGTTTGAGGGCTCAGACTTGCGAAGTCGAACTCCAGCCAAATGCCATATACCCAATGACCCCAAACTCCAACCCCCAAACTCCAACTTCAAAATCCCTTTAAATGCTACCCAGGGCCCTGAACCCTAGACTCTGTCCTAAACTCTGAAACTCTCTAGGCTCTGACACCTTGAAGTTTGTAAGCCCTCAAACCGATAAACCCTGAACCCTCTACCCTAAACCCTCTACCTAAACCCTAAACCCTATACCTAAACCCTATACCCCAAACCCTATACCCTAAACCCCAAAACCCTATACCCCATACCCTAAACCCTAAACCCCAAACCCTATACCCTAAACCCCAAAACCCTATACCCCAAACCCTCCCCCTATACCCTACACCCTCTACCCTAATCCCTATACCCTCTACCCTTTAAGTCTACCCTAAACCCTATACCCCAAAGAAACTTGAAAGCCCCCAAACCTGGGCTGAGGCCTCTTTGGGTGCCTCTTTGTCACCAACCGCCGGCTGCGCCAACTCCTCAAAGAAGGGGTTGAGGATTTAGGGACTCTAGGGCTTAGGGACTAAGAGGGTTTAGGGTTTAGGGTTTTAGGGTTTAGGGTTTAGGGACTAAGAGGGTTTAGGGTTTATAAGGTATCAGGTTCTTGGGATTAGGGCTGAGGATTTAGGGACTAGGGTTGAGGGTTTAGGGCTATGAACTTCGCAGCCCTGGCTACTTGCTGGTTGCCGGAAGGGACGGGAACATATATCCTGAAATCGGATAACGGATAACATGAGCCATAGTTTAAATCGTAGTATTCCCCTTGATAACCCCTAGAATACACCCCTATCTAAAGATAACCTCTTTAAAGAGGTTAGACCCTAATCCTTAAATTCCTGATCCTATATAATCCCCCTTTTATCAGGGAGTTTAGACTGTGGCTCACATGAGCTTCTATGACTTATAGCAGCACATTTTATAGCGAGGACTTGCATAGTGCATAGGGTTTAGGGTTTAGGGTCAGGGTTTAGGGTTCATCGTTTAGCGCAGCAGTATCTGCTACCCCGCAGCTGGATGTTGAGCAAACCATGGGTGTCTGAGGGACCGCAGGCGTAGAAGGAGCATGCGCCCCAGGCTCTAAACCCTGAACCCCAAAACCTTCCAACCCTAAACCCTAAGGTCATGCTACTGTTCCATCGTCCCTCCCGCATGCCCCGGAGTTCCTCTCGTACTCCAAGGCGCCTGCTCCCCACATCAACTCATGTCAAACCTCAGAAATCCTGTAAAACCAACAAGAGCCCATGCAAAGAGACCATGCTACTGCAACCTGCATCGCAAGCCCTGGGCTTAGGTTAGGCCACCCCAGTTATGGCGCGTGGTATGGTGGGGAATATATCAAGACACCCTGTTATAGGTGGCGGTATCCTCGCACCGTTAGCAAGCGTTGAGCCCAACCACCCCAACCCCTGTCTCCCCAACCCTCAACGCTAAAATCCTAAAACCTAAACCCAATTCCTGAACCCCAAACCGTAAAACCCTAATCCCAAACCCTACACCCTAAACCCTAAGCCCTAAACCCTAACCCCTTACCCTCAGCTCTAAACCCCAAGCAGTCTCCCTAATACCCCAACCCTGGGCCCCAGCCTCAGCTGTAATCTATTAGTGGGTGGGGCGTCGACCCTCAGTCGAACCCGGAATCCCCAAACACTGGGAGTTCCAGAGAACCACGTGGCACCTGAGACCCCTACTAAGGGTTAATGGAAAAGAACATGGAAGCTACGATATTATAGGGTTATATAGGGATTATATGGAGGTTTAGGGTTTAGGGTACTTAGGACCCCTACTCAGGGTTAACCCTTAGTTACCTATTAGAGGAGTATAAGGGAATCCCAAAGGGTTAAGGGTCTAAGGTCCAAGCCAAGTCTCAAGGAGGGAAAAAAGGGGTTTAGGGCTGCGGGTTCCCCCGTGCAATAGAATCCAACTTAGAGGTATCAGATAAAAGAAAAACACCGTGGCAACCCCATATATCTGTGTAAAACCCTTTATTAACACTGTAACCCCAATTTTGGTCATTACCCTTATATCCAAATAACCACCCAAAAACCTATGTAACCATCAATTTTGCAACCCCCAAACCCTCTAAACCCTCAACCCTAAACATAAAATTAAATGGGAACCCCGCTGCCCTGCAGGCAGAAGAATATCATGCCCAGGTTCTCTACAGCGCCTAGGGTTAAGGGGTCTAGGGTTTAGGATCTATCTATCTATCTACCAATCTAACTATATGTATGCGATTGTATGAGTACATACGTGTATGCACAGATATAATTGAAAAGCCCAAAACCCCAAACCGCAAACCACATGCGGTTTGTGTATATATCTTGACATCTACTACTCCTTTGCATTACAATATTAATCTTGTGTTTTTTTGCGGGCGGGGCGGCCGCGGGAAGGAAGGGGGGGCGAAAGCCACATGCGGAGATCCTCATCTGCAGCTTTGGTGTCGAGCTGCATTGCGTCCTTCAACAGCGCTGCTTTTGAATAACATAAAAGGGGATTTTCCAAAATTTGGGGTACCTTGTGGGGGTTTCTATGATATGGATGATACTATTTTGTATATTGGGGTCCTATTTTGGGAAACTACCAAACTAGTGTTTAAACCCTTAATCCACCCATACTCCCTGAACCCGTAAACCCCAAACCCTCAAACCGCAAGCAAAAACTCTGAACCCTAAACCCTAAGCCCTTAAACCATTGTTTCGTGGTCTGGTAGCGTCCGCACTGGCAGCACCAGGCGGAGAGGATAAAGAAAGAGGAAGACTCGCACGCACCCTCCCCAGAACCCAGGTAGAACAGCCCTAAATCCTAAACCCCTAAACCCCTAAACCCTAAACCCCTGAACCCCTAAACCCTGAACCCTAAACCCTAATAACACATCGGTTGTCTTCATCGAGCTTCTGGATTCGTGGTAGGGATGGTGGCGCTGCTGATACCTTTGACACTAATCCCCTCCCCTACTATTAAACCCTCCACCCCACCCCCTAATGCTAAATACTCCCCATTGTGGTATTGGAAGTATTTACTATTAGGGGGATACTCTCCATTGTGGTATTGGGAGTATTTAATACTAAGGGGGAAGAGGGGGTTCATATTAGGGGAAGGGATTAGTAGCTGCAGCTACAGTTAATGTCGCTCACTGCATGGGTGCAGGTGTGCTGCATTCAATCCTTCAATCTCCACCGGTCTACACCTTAAATCCTAAACCCTAAACCCTAAATCCTAAAAACCTAAGTCCGAAACCCTAAACCCTAGATCCTGAACTTTGATATTCCGATGCCACTAGCTCCAGCAAGCATGCCCAAAGGGCATGGGCTGATATGACAGTTTCCACAAATAGGGAGAGCCCAATATAGATCCCAAAATACCACGATGCTTTTCGTAGGGCCCCCCCCAAAAATGGTACCCCCACTGTATGAAAACCTCCATTTCACAAACCACGGAGGAGCCAAAGTGCCCCTTTCAATGGCAAGACCTTCTACGATACAGGCTGAGGAACATCTAGGTAAACCTGGAAGGACCTCCATATTGGGTAGTTTCGGGTCTAGGAAATTAGAAGAAAAGCCTGAAGAAACCCATATTGTCCAGTCGGCCACAGCGACTCGATGAGGTCTCCCTAGACTGGCTAGTTGATCGTAGAGAAATGATGGAATTCACAAGAATAACAAGCTCAATGCCTGGAGGGAATGGACCTGTATAGTGGCCCGACATAACTTAGCTGTCTTTGGGAGCCCCCCTTAACGTCAAACTTTTGGCCTCCTTCATATAGAAGGTAGGGGACCCAAAAAGTTAAAGTCCGAACAGCCAGGCAGAAGACAGCCAAGAAAAGGTTAAGGGGGTTGCAGGTTCAAGGTTCAGGGCCAAGAGTGGAAGCAGAAGGCAGTAAACACAAAATCGTGTCCCCAAGCCTGAGATGCCCCCCTCCTACGGTGAATACTGAAAATCCTGCATGACCCTGAGTACCTTATACTTAGGGAAGTAGGGCAGTATAATAGTATATCGAGGTCATGCAGGATTTTTTTGTATCAACGGTAGCAATGGATTTTCAATAGGGGTTTAGGGTTTAGAAAGGCCACCTTGCTAGAGGTACCTATGCTACCTGGAGTAGGGATTACAATTGGGCTCTACTTCGGAAACCTCTGCTCAGACAAACCAGCATTTATGCGTTAATGGCATAGATTTGTAGGGGGACACCCCAACAGAAACACCCAAAAAGGACCCTTAGCAGAGCAGTATAAAGAAAGATGTTTTGGGGTGTCTTACAGGGTCTGCTCTATCTGCGCGGGTCCCCCTTGCCTGGGAATCTACGACACCAAAAACACCTAGACCCAGAACCCCAAATCCTGAATCTTAAATTCTAAATCTACTTCACTACACCCCACATCCTAAACCGATATCCTAATTCTAAAACCTAGATGCACAAATACATGTGTATATATAGATGGTTATATGTATATATGTATCTATACATATATATATATATATGTATCACAAACCCTATCCATACATAGCTCCCAAGACAGACTTGAACAGCCAAAAGCCCTGGACCCTTAAGTCAAGCTGGCTCCTGGATGTCCTTCCGTTTTTGTGCTATGCCCTATAAATTTGTAGGGTATACCCCTAAACAAGTTAGGACATCCAGGGTCCAGGAAGAGCCTAAACCCTAAACCCTAAACCCTAAATCCTAAACCCTAAACCCTAAACCCAGGAAGAGCCTAAACCCTGACTCGCCTCTACGATCCACTGGGAGATCCAGTGGGGCGGAGCATCGGAATCCAAAAGGGATGCAAAATCCTCCCAGTCGTTTTGGGGTTTGGGGTCTAGTATATTGGGGTTTCTATTGGGATAATGGAAAATCAAATGGAAACTATAGGGATCATACAGGGTTTATATATAGGGTTTAGGACTTTTGGGTTTGTAGGGTTTAGGGTTCAGGATTGAAGGTTTAGAAACAGGGTTTAGGCTTGAGATTTACGGCTTGGAAGTCAGGGCTTAGGGTTGAGGATTGAGGGTTTGAGAGTTTAGGGTTTGGAATTCAAGGGTTTTTTCACTTGAGGGTTCCCCTTAGATCACTCAGCTACATGTGTAGCTGACGTCATGATGAATACAACGCCCATGTGGACCGTGCTCAACCTTCGTGAGGCAGCATGAAGGGTTGAATTCGGGGGGGATTGCAACTAGAGCCAGTCCTGGCAGGCCGTGGAGATGGCCACTTTGCACCCATCTAAAAGGGGACAGGGAATATAGGGGATACAGAGGGTTCAGGGCTTAGGGTCTAGGGACGGGTGGACCATAAGGATATGGGTATCCTTCAAAAAGGATATAGGGGATATATATATATAGCAGATATATATATATACACATATGTATGGGGTTTAGGGTCTTGTTTGGGTTCCCCCTTTTCGGGCTAGGTTTCGGGCGGAATCCATGTGCAGAATTGGAAGAGCCGTTGGCAAGAGGCCGGTGCCCAAGTTCACATCGAGGCCCACGGCTGCAGCAGCGAGCTTGTCACGGAAAACCGCTGCCACAGTTTTAGCTATTGTAAACGGTAAGACGTATGGGCCCCTAATATGAGCCCTTAGGCCTTCTTAGGGTTTAGGATTTGGGCTGGGGCGGCCCTAGCACATCGGCCCCCACAAGCCACAGGCCTGCTTAGAGCTAGGGGAGTATTGGTTTAGGGTTTTAGGGTATTTAGGGTATTTATAGGGCTTAGGGTTTAGGGTATGTAGGGTTTAGGGCTTAGGGTTTAGGGTATTTAGGGTATTTAGGGTATTTAGGGTATTTAGGGTATTTAGGGTATTTAGGGTTTAGGGCTTAGGGTGACTTCTCAAGGCTATTCAGTGCTTATTCGGCGTTATCAGTTTCGGAGGCTGTTGCAAAGGACACTGTATTTGGAGGGCCAGGAGCAGTTAGTCTTAGTAGCAAGTTTCCAGCCTCCTTTCCAGGAATAACCCTGAACCTCAAACCCTCAACAAAAAAAACGCAAATCCTAAAGTAAACCATTTAGGGCAACCCTTTGCGGGGCCTTTCCAGAGGCAGCTATGGTCTAAACTCTAAACCCCTAGTCTCCTCCTCAATACCTCCTATGACGCTCCCTATATAACCCCCTTTAAGGAGTTTAGACTATAAGCTCAGTTGAGGCCCTTGTTCACTCGCCTCCACCGTTGCCGGTGGCACTTGGCCACGGAGGGCTCCGAGTACGGAGCTGAGGCATCGAGATAAGGCCTCTGGAAGGGGTTTAGGGTTAAGGGTTGCCCCCCCTTTTTGTTCTTCCTTGTTTCGGCTGCTATTAAATATAGATGTATATAATTAACAAAGACCTAGCCTTGGGGGAGACAGACAATTTCGGCCTGAAGGTTCAAATGCGGCTTAGGGTCGACGTTAATAGCTTTGGGCAGTTGGGCGAAAGTAACGGGTTTGGAGCTTTGGGGTGTTACAGAACTGTGGGCTCCTTTGCGGTGTTGCTGCTAAGTAACTTCAAGTAAGTTACCATAGCAGGGACATATTGCAAGTCATAGGGTTTCCTAACTTTGGCAACTTACTTTAAGTTCTGTAACAGCAACCCAGCGTAAGTATGTGGCCGCGGCCTGTCCGCAGCGCCTTTTGGCGATCCTACTCCTCATGGGACTCTGCATGCTTGGGGTGTCGTCAAATGCTCCTATGTACTTCCTCTTTGGGTTTGTTCTGGTATTTTGGGAAGGGACTACAATCCACTACCCAAACAGGAACTACGTAGGAGGCTCCAGGTAATGTTTTCCTCTACATGTCACTACCCTAGCTGCTGCATTACACGGATTACCCTACTGATAGGTGGTGAAAACCTAGTTTTGACGGTGTACCAAGTCTCACGAACATCCATGTGAGCTACTGTCTATATTCCCCACATAACTAAGGAACATGGGCTCCTACTAATCAGGGAGTGTATTAGGGACTACACTGAGCTGCCAAAGACTTAAAGAGACCCCTTTGGCCTAGACCCGAAGCCCGTTTAAAGCTTGCCCTAAGATATGGGGATAATCAGAGGCTTAGGGTTTAGGACTCTCCTGGGAATACGCTAAAGGATCCAAACAGCCCAATGTACGTAATATTCGTAGACTTTAAGCTCGGTGAAGGTATGAGTTGTATGCTTGGATCCCTAGGGTTGGGGCTCAAAATAGGGCAAAAGCCTGGTATAGTATGGTCTTTGGGCCCAAAAGCCGTAAGCCGTATAATGTGAGCCCTTCGAGCCTTACGGTTAGGGTTGGGATTGCAGGCGTTGCAGCCCTAAGTGGGTGATCTGATCTCGCCTCAATCCACGTCCTAAAGGCAGCTGAGTCTTGTGCATCTTGAGCGCGGTTAGGTAGCAAGTACCGACCCTAACCCTAAAGCCTACAAACCCAAAAGTCCTAAACCCTATATATAAACCCTATAATCCCTATAGTTTCCATTTGATTTTCCATTATCCCAATAGAACCCCAATATACTAGACCCCAAACCCTTAACCCAAAACATCCCAAAAAAACTATGAAGCCCTGCTGAGCAATTGCTCTCCTGTCAAGTTCTTTGGCTTGCCATCCCCCTCCTCTCCCTCCTGCCCCAAATCGGTTAAGGGTTTCGGGTTTAGGGTTTCGGGTTTAGGGTTCAGGGTTTAGGGTTTAGGGTCTGGGGTTTAGGGTGCTGTGTTGTGCCGTGTTGTTGTTCATCCACTCACATACCTCTGGTTAGTAGGCAATGAGGGAGTAGGGTTTAGGGTATGATTGGGATTTCATATAGTGGCTACAATTAGGATCGATGCCTTCATTCCTTGCTAACCAGCGTTAAGCTCACCAATTGGCTAAAAGTCAGTAGAACCCTGTATCGTGTAGTTGATGATGACAGCATGCGATAAACTTAGTGGCAGGGCTTTACTATCCTCAAGCAGCCTAAGCCCTAACTGTATTTGTAAAGACCTGACTTGAACTTGAAATATTTGTGCAGGACCTTATGTTGGTATCCACCTCCAGTCCCCACCCCCTCGGGCATAAGCAAACCTGAAGACAACACCTTTCTACAACGAAAGGAAAGTGTTTATTCAGGTGCCGGGGATTATTATTGAGGGGGAGGCATTCAAAATCACCGAAACTGAAACCTGTTTCAAGCGGCTTCTACAGAGGGGATAGGACTCGGACATAGGTCCTTGAACCCTAGACAAATGTACCAGTGCGTCAGGACTTACCGTCCTTACAATTGACCCCAGACGTAGGCACAATAATGGCGCAAAATCCCTTAAAAAAGTGAAGCCGCAATCCTTCTGCATACTTTGGAGATTGAGGTAGAACCCTCAACCATTAATGCCCAACCCTCAGCCCTATAAACCTTCAGTTCTGATCCCTATACCGCCAGCTGAGCCCGAGGGAAACCCAATAAAAAGAGTGCACAATGGTGCGTCCAACCGCAACACAGGAACCCTGAATCCAAATTGGGGGGTTTAAGGGTTTGGGGGAAACTCTAATCCCCATAAGCCATTCGACAATCCGAGTTCCCACCTCATTTTGCATGTTCTCGTTCCCTTTGATTCTCCATTATGGGGCATGGTATCCCAGCCTAAACAGAACCCCGTGTACATGTGTGTGTGTGTGTGCGCGTGTGTGTGTGTGTGTGTTGGACCCCCTTTTCGGTGCTGATGGATTATATACCTACTAGTTCGCGGCTGATTTCTGCTAACCTGCAGGCTTTTGGGCTTACAGCCCATAACCCTGTGATACAGGTAGACCTTAGACCCTAAACAGCCCCAAGCCCCGCTGTCAGGATGTAGTGCCCCAGGTTCAGGGTTATGCCAAACCCTCAACCCTAAACCCTAAAACCCTAAACCCTCAAACCCCTAAACCCTAGACCCTAAACCGCCAAAAACCAAACCCTAAACCCCCTAAACCCTGAACCATCAACCTTTGCCATCCCTCCCCCTGCTTGCGGACCTCGAAAAAAGCCGTCTCCGCCGCCGCAGCGTCCTGGAGAGGTGTTGACTTTATTGACGCTTATAGGGTTAAGGGGTGAGGCTTGGTAGGAAGTAGTGCCGTAGGGGCTTGGGGAAGGCATTCGTAGCTATGACCCACAGTTCGTTTGGAGACCGCATACATGAATTCACCAAAATTCCTAAGGAACACTCTTTGGACTCATCAAACCTACATTGAACTGCTGCCTCATACAGCGACTACTATAAGGATCCATTCCCCCTAACCTTGAACAATAAAACCTAAAATGAAAGTCCTAAATCCTAAACCTTAACCCTAAACCGCAAACTCCCTAAAGGCCCCTCTCCAGGCCTCACTGGAGAGCTGCTTTCGCAAAGCGCTTCGCTCTTCCCGAGGCCAAGCAGCCTTGAGAACCTGACTTGGGGGGGTTTAAGGTTTAGGGTTTAGGGGTTATAGTCCCCTTAAGTAGCAAGAATATGGCTTGGGGTATATCATAATAAGATTCCCATATACCCCATATTCTATCTACTTACGGGGGATTATCTTGGGGGGGGGGGGTTAAGGTTTAGGGTTTAGTGTTGAGGGTTTGAGGTGTAGAATTTAGGATTTAGGGTTTTAAAGTTTAAAATTTAGGGTTTAGGGTTTTAGGGCTTTAGGGTTTTAGGGCTCTAGGGTTTTAGGGTTTAGGGATGGGATTTCGGGATAGGATTTCGGGAAATTGGTTTAGGTTTGAGGTTGTAGGGGGTTAGTGCGTTGAGGGCGTAGGGTTCAGCTTTTGGGTACGGAGGATTAAAGTTTAACATTGTCTTGCATGTCATTCGTGGGCGGAACGCAGGAATGCAAACGAGCATCGAAACCAAAGTAAGGTTTGGGGTCTAGGGTTTTGGAAATGGAGCAGAAAATGCAGTTCATGATGCGATCGGGGAGGCTACTGTAGGGATCCATTCTAACGCCCTAAACCGCCTAGACCCTAAACCCAAAACCCCTAAAGCCGTAAAACCCTAAACCCCTAAACCCCTAAAGCCGTAAAACCCCTAAACCCCTAAACCCCTAAAGCCCTGAAACCCTAAACCCCTGAAACCCTAAAACCCTAAACCCCTAAACCCCTAAAACCCCTAAAACCCTAAACCAACAACCAATAGGCTGAAGACTTCTTCAGCTCTATGCTCTGCTCGAAGGTTCCAGGGACTCGGAAAGTACTTACAGTCCCCCTTAAGTAGATGAAACCTGGGATAGATAGGGGACTATATAGGGTTTGGGGTTTTGGGTTTAGGGTTTTGGGTTATACTAATTTGAGGGGTCTAGTATTAGAGTTAGAAGCCCAGCCGTTTGCAGTTTCTGCATCTCATGAACCTTCAAGTATGCAGGAGACTTACTAAGCTTATATAGGGATGTCTAGAAGGCTAAATAGGGTTGCAGTCCTATGCATAGTGTTCCGCCTGTGTCTTCGGCTTAGGCTTTTATGTTTGCTGATTTGTGTGGTTGAACGCGGCTTCGGGTGTTTCAGCTTCCGGTTTTGACTTCGAGGCCCCCTAACATCTGACATGTTATAGTCTACCTGTAAACCCCATTACCTACAGTTTTATGGCTTATAGTTATACCTCTTAATTAGGAGGTAATTACTATATACTAATCTGTAGGTGACTGGGGTTACAGTACAGGTAAATGTACAAGCAAGTTACACCCTCAACAATTCACCCTGAACTAAGTGGTAGTTTCCCAAAATAAGGGGACCCCAATATAGACCCCAAATACTATAATCCTTATTATTGGGACCCCTAAAAAGGTACCCCTAATTTTGGGAAACTCCCAAGTAACCATGGACCTCCCTGCATGCATTGCTCCAAGTTGCCTCCTCATCCACGGCAGCCCCTGCCCCCGCAGCGCGAGAAAGTAGGCAGCCCAGAATCAGCGGAATCGGATTCGTTGCGCCTGGGCCACCCTTGATGGCTGTGAACTTAGGTTTTAGGACTTGGGCCTCATGGTTTAGGGTTAGGGTTAAGAGTTTAGGGTATAATGTTTAGATCTTAGGGTACAAGGTTTAGGTCTTACAGGTTAGGGCTTTGGGAGGTGTACCAACATTGGGCTGATAGGGTATGAATAAACAAGGCCTTGGGGTACATTGTTTGGGGATACCTAGGGTCATGTATCATGCTTGATACAAAACATCTTCAAACCATACAAGCCATTGAATCAGTTATTATACGCTGCTTCAGCAGCCCAGCTGACCATACTTATTGCACATGCTAGTAGGAATGTGTGACAAACTTGCACACTGGTAACCTGTGACTTCGCTTGCTCTGAACGAATTGAAACTACGGTACCACAAAACTGTTATGTGACAAAACAAAAAGGCGGTTTCCCCGTAGTATGAAAGGAACGCAAAAAGGGAACCCTAAGTCCTAAACCCTAAGCCCTCACACTGCACACCAAATAAATGTGCTCATCGATATTCCTAAGCAACCCTATCTACACTCACCAAAACAACATAGCAAACCCTAAGCCTCATAGGACATAATCCCTATAAACCACCATATGGCTCCTGCAGTGTCTATTTCATGTTCCATTTGTTCCATCAGATTGTCCTTTGTCGGAGAAATATCCCAGAAGCCCTATACCCTAAGCCCGTATCCTCAAACCCTAAGTAACCCTAATCACCCTAAACGTAAAAACCTAAAACTCTGAATTATGCGGTACTTGCCACAAATGGAGGGGCCCCAGTGTCCACACTATACGCCAAAATACTATGATCCTCATTTTTGGGACCCCCCCCAGATGGTACCCCTAACTTATGGGAAGCCCCTAAACCCTGAACCCTACACGCTAAACCCCAAACCCTAACCCCTAATCCCCAAACCTAATCCCTAAAACCTAAACCCTAACCCTAATCCCTAAAAACTAAACCCTAACCCTAAACCCTAGAACCTACATCCCTAAGCCCTAAAACCTATATCCCTAAGCCTTAAACCCTAAATCCCTAAGCCCTAAACCCTAAATCCCTAAGCCCTAAACCCTAAATCCCTAAGCCCTAAATTCCTAAGCCCTCAACCCAACCACCCCCGCGACAAGGCCTTGGGCTGCGAGAGCATGCAGGAGCTCTCTTCCCGTCTTGCGCAGAGCCACATCGTCTGCCAAGAGGGCCTTTATAGGGGTTTAGGGGTTTAGGGGTTAGGGTTCAGGTGTTGAGGGGTTTAGGGTTTAGGGGTTTAGGGTTTAGGGCTTAGGGTTTAGGACTTCTTTTTTGTTCAATGTCGCTTAGGGCTAGGATTTAAGGTTAAGGGTTTAGGATCAAGGGTTTTGGATTTGGGGTTGAGGAATTAGGGTTTAAGGTTTGGGATTTTAGGGTATAGGATTTGGGGCTTCGGATTTGGGATGTTGGGTGTAGGATTTGAAGTTTAGAGTTCAGGGCATTCACAGGCTGAGGATTTGGGACATGTGGAGTTGGGAAGTTATCGATTGTACTTTTTGATGCTTTCGAAATCGTAGGGCTTGCTATTAAGACCTCATACGGTCAAGTTGTGCAGGCTGTGTCGGCTGCGTGGGGACCTGGGGTTATCCCTTCATTCAGATGGTGGCTGAACAAAGTACCATCAAGTTCTTCATATCAATTCCGTAAGGGTCCAAGGACACAAATAATGGGGCTTTAGGTCTTGAGCACCATTCATATTATAGTATTTGGGCCCTAAAGACCTATTATTTGGGTCCTTGGACCCTTAGGGAATGCTATGACGAGGATCTCGGACTTAGACTAGACTACGCTTCCCAAAATGGATAAAATCACACAGTCACCCGCATGTTCATAGAACCCCTCCCCATAATGACCCGTACTATAAAAGTCCCCATAATTATGCTCTTCCACTCATCCCAATTCCAGCTACCCCTCAGATGCTCAAATGAGCCCAGGTGGTTCGTGATGACAGATGAAGGTGTTAGCCTAATTCCACTTCCCAGCGATTTTAGGCGAGGGATCTGGCGATTGAACTGCGCATTTAGGTCTCAGTGCTTTGGAGCTGCAATTTCTTCGGGTTCAGGGTTGGGGGTTACGCTATCACATGGTCGCTGCCCTTCAGGATTCAGTGACACCCTAAACCCCAAAGCTCAGCCCTAAACCCAAGCCCTATAAACCCTAAACCCCAAACCCTAAACCCCAAACCCTAAACACCAAACCCTAAATTTGAATTTGGTCGC
>CAJNIZ010024781.1:0-14493 GCA_905231905.1 Symbiodinium pilosum
ACTGGCAGGCGTGGGTTATTTGGCTGAGCGCCTCGTTTTGGCGCGCGTTAACGCCAGACTGGGCCGTTCTTAGTAGGGAATAAGGGAAGAAAGTCCCTGTATCAACCTACCTGAGCCGTAATCCAAACTGCAAGAGGTTATACAGGGGACTATGGTAATAGGGCTTATTAAGGGGGATACTAGGAGTTCAGACAACGGCTCATATGAAATATTCGCCTGTTCCTTCAGAACATCCAGTAAGACGGTCAGACACCCTAGACCCATGGCTGGGTCATGTGCATATTTCCAGACTATCAGCTACTTATATTAAGGGTTATGTAGGGGTTAGATAGGGGCTATATAGGGATTACATTAGGGGTTGTAAAGGGGTTATACAAGAGTTATATTCGGGTCATATTACGGTTGTATTTGACAAAGCCTCTCTGTCTCATCTCAGAGGTCCTCGTTCAAAGCGCGTAGTTGCTACAGTGAGGCCCATCGCGGCCGGCATTGCCGTTGTCGTACCTGTGCTGGCCATTCTGATGTGGAAGTTCCGGAGAAAAAGACCCAGTATTTTGGCCTGAAGCCAGAGTTTTAGGGCAGGGTTTAGGGTTCAGGGGGCTTAAGATTCTAACCGATGCAAGAGTTTAGGGTTTGAGATTCCGTCCATTATCGGGGGAATCTCCTGACAATCTCCACAGGGTTTAGGGTTTAGACAGGTTCAAGTCTGAAGTTCAAGTGAATTGAATCCCATTCATCCTTATACACCGGAAGTCCAAAATCAAAAGACACCATGTATTCCTTACTGGGGGGTTTCGTAAGGAATGTTCTATAGGGATTCTAGTCCCCCTTAAGTAGATGGAATATGGATTGGGTATATTATAACTAGATCCCCATATACCCCGGATTCTATCCACTTAAGGGGGACTCTACCCTAAACCCTAAACAGTAGTTTCCATTTTCTTTTTCCATTATCCCTATATAACCCATATTACTTCCTTATTCCCTACGTTGCAGCCAGTAAGCTTGGGAAAGCTCGAGAGGGCAAGGTCCAGGGGTTGGCATGCAGGCTTGCATCAGGGTTTAGGGTTTAGGGGTTTCACGTCTTGCTGTTTCGTGTTCTACCTCTTGGCGTAGTAGGAATATAGGGGGATATAGGAATAGTGGAGGAAATTCAAAAAGAAAATGAGAATGGAAAATGGAATGGAAGCTATTATATTTTGGTGGTATATGGGGGCTATACCCCTCACTTGACACGACTCCTGCTGAGACTTCCGCCGTCTTCAAAGGGGGCCATATGCCATGTGAATATGCGGTCCAATGCTATGGTGGATGCTAAAAATCTTGCATGACCCTAAGTAGCCTATACCTTGGGAATTATGGTACTATAGTATACTGAGGCCATGCAGAATTTTTTTGTATCAACAGTAGTTTGGGGTGGTAGTTCCATGAGGTAGTCAGCTTTCCACCTAAAGCCTCCAAAGGCCAGGGATGGATAACTTCTGACTTGACTCTAAATCCTAAACCCAGGGTAGGGTTTAGGGTTCAGGGTTTAGGTTTTAGGGTTTAGGTTTTAAGGTTTAGGTTTTAGGATTTAGGTGCTAGGGTTTAGGGTTCAGGGCTTAGGATTATGGAGGCTCAGGGTTTCGGCATCACGTTGGAGAGAGATGTGATGCCTGGGCACCCATGCTGCGACTGGTGTCTTGCTAGAGGCGGTGCCCTAGACCGGTATAATAGGAACATACGGGAATATGGGAATCATGGAGAATCAAATGGAAAAGAGCATGGAAATCGAAATGCAAGCTAAAATATACTGGGATTGTATAAGGGGTATACAGGGGTTATAACCGGAATATGAGAGGACCCGAGCACAATCATCATTATCCCTTAAAGTCATTATTGCAGGGCGGGGGCCCACCTAAGCCAGATCCCATGGAAAGCTTCAAGAACTGAAGCTTAAACTGCAATAAACACATTGAAGCTTCAGGAACCGGAATGCTATAGTCTAAACTCCTTAAAGGGTCATTTAGGGAATTATATACGGGATTATTCTCGGGCTTATTCAGGGGGATGCTAGGAGTATAGAGTATATCTCATATGACCACTACTGTATGGCTTAAGATAACCCAAATCCCCTCATTGCCCCCTATCAATCCTTATGATCCTAAATACCTCCAGCTTCCATTTCAGTTTTCTTTTTCATTTGGTTCTTCAATCTTGGGGTAGTCGCCCCGAAACCTCGCTCGGACCGGCCGTCTTGCCGCGGATTTATCTTTGCGACAACATGGGGAAGCATAACAAGACTGTGATTTACGGTACTTTCAGAGGGTCCCCAAGGTTAAAAGTGGCTTTGTGCTGGGTCGCATTTTCTTGAAAACACGCGACCCAGGTAAGGACGTCTCCGGAAAGTGCGTTGCCGTTTTTGGATGCTCTGGTCACCGTATGCTCTTGAAAAACGAACGGAACTAGGGTTTGGGCATGGATGCTCTGGTCATCGCACTCATCAAAAGATGAACGGAATTATGGTTTGGGGCATGGATGCTGCGGGGCCCCACGTTGTGCGGCTGCTGGGCGCACAACCACGTGAGCTGCGCACCACTTTTGCGCCACAAAAAAATCCACAAAATGCTGGCTTGTGCAGCATTTCGGACACGCCTGTTTCTGCGGCGAGACGGCTGGTCGGAGGACAAAACCTGAAACTCATGACTATTGGGATAACCCTAAAACCTAAACCCAAAACCCTTAAACCCTTCATAACTCAAACCGTCGAGAACTGAGGGAGTGATCCTGCGTGCAACGTCGAGGAGGGAAGTTCCGTGCATTGGGATACTGATTAGGATTTAGGGTTGAGGGTAGGGTTTAGGGAACTGAGAAGTAGGGTTTCATTTGGGAGTGTATTTGAGTATTTGTAATAGCTGTTCTAGTATTTGGAATTTGGACTTATCAAGAATTCGGTTTTCATGTAATGAAAATTACTGAACATATCACACAGTGATCCATATGCATGCTTAGCTTGGAAGGGTCACATAGAAAGGGAAAAGCACCAGAGCCCTCAACCCCTAAACCCCAAACCTTAAACACTGAACCCTGGAAGCCCTAAGCCCTAAACCCCAAACCCTAAACGCTGAACCCTGAAACCCCTTTTCGGAGGAAGAGGCTAGGTGGTCAGATGCCAGAAGCGATTTCTGAGATTATTTTACAGTTGGGTTCGCAGATGCCATTGATACCGCTTGGGGTGCAGCTTAGTGTTTAGGGTTTAGGGTTCAGGGTTTAGGGTTTTAGTGTTGAGGGGTACTTGGGGACCCATGGGACTTAATAACTGCTTCTAATTGGTTCTAACCCTACTTATTATAAGCACATTTAGGGGGATTATAATAATTAAGGTTGAAAGACCAATTCTAAGTAGTTACTAAGTCCCATGGACCGCCAAGTAAGGGGTTTAGGGTTGAAGGCTTAGTGGCTTAGAGTTTCGGACCAGGCGTCTGAAAATAGACCTCAGTTGTTGCTTGTTATAAATTCCGAATAAACAGCTTTGAACGATACATTCGATGGTTCCAGAGCAGACCCAGGATATCACACATGTCGCATGACCTTTTGATACTAAGCCCCTCTAGTTGCAAGGTTTCGAGTACTTGGCATCACACAGAACTTTAGAATCAACAGTGTCGATGTATTTTGAAGCCAAAATCTTCCCGACTGTGGCACGAGACCCCGGAGGATGAGATTCCTCGAGAGCGCATCCAGGACCTAAAAATTGCCTTGGCGTAGGTTTGGAGGATTGGGGTCTCAGGTCAGGACCTTCAAGGGACCCTAAATCCTGAACCATAAGCGGACTCTAGGAGTCCTCACTAGGCAGTATATAGGGCTCAGATTCTTTTGAGCAACTCCCGCATGTTGTTGAAAGTTATTGAGCCGAGATTATTCTGTTTGATAGGGGGTTTTAGGGGTGATTCTAAGTTGGAGTTGCGATTGTTCAGCGCAAAGGAAAACGATACACCCAAATCTCAGTCTTCATATGCCCAATATTATGCACTTCATGCAAAAATCCGAAACGTCTCGACATCTCGAAAACGACAAGAAAGCTCAGGGCACAACAATACCTGCGGCACCCCTCCGCCAAAATATTGGGGCCAGTGTCATTGTCTGTGCTTGTCGTGTTTCGTGCGCTATTTGACCCGTTCTGGTGCTGCAATGCTGTGGTCCTTGTCCTTGTTGTTGTTGTTGTTGTTGTTGTTGTTGCTGCTGGTGCTGCTGCTGCTGCTGCTGCTGCTGCTGCTGCTGCTGCTGCTGCTGCTGTTGCCCTTGTTGTTGTTTGTATTCCTGCAAAGACCTTGCTGTAGACTCCTAAGTCTTAGAGCCCTCCAGCATGTATGGACTGGCATGACCGTTGGCAGGATGAACCTCCTCCCAATTCCGAGATGACACAAGCCGCTTGGCCCTGGAAGCCTAGAACAACAAACACTACAGAAAAATATGTAAATATGTGTATCTGGTATACTTATATATATATATACATATATGGCCATGCCCCGGCGGGCACCCCCTCCCCCGCCCCCAATGGCATGGTGGCTGTGTCCAAATTTCTAAGTCAGGATTCAAGTACAAACCCTCACCCACCCGCCCTGATTAAATTAAGGTTTGGCGAGGTTTGCACCCCAACCAGCGGTATGGTGGTTATCTTCTACTTTGTAAATCAGGATTAAGGTATAACGCCCCCCGTGGTCCTGTGGCCTGTGGTCTGCGGTCTTGTGGGTTAAATCAACGTATAGAGAGGGGTATGCACTGTTCGTAGAGGATTCAAAACCTATTACCCCCACCCCCCCTGTGGCTTATGTTGTGGGTGTTGTTGTTTGCAGTAGGTTAATGGAGGGGATATAGTGGATTCATAGTGTTCACAGAAGGTTAGAAGGTTTAATAAATGGTGCGCAGCAGGTTGCAAGAAGCTTTGCTGAGGGTTCATAGTTCTACAGAAGAATCATGTAAGACGAAAGCCACCCGGATCCCTGTGATTGCTGGTACTGTTGAAGCGCGACAAAAACATAAGGAGGCCAAAGTGACGACACTTATGAAGGTCGCGATGAAGACCACCCCAGATCCCTGTGACTGGCGGTACTCTTGAAACGCAATGAAAGCATGAGGGGCCAAAAGAGACGACAGTTACGAGGGGCCCATCCCTCTGACTGTTGGCACTTTTGAAGCATGTCATTGGGGGAAGTGGGGGCGGGATACCATTGGGGAGGGGGGGGCCGGGAACGAAAAGCGCAGGACCATATACAGTCATATATTACGTATGTGTTCGGTGTACATTCCTGTAGATGTATATATATATATATGTATATCTACGTGTTGAAACGTGCTGAGCTTCAGCCGTTCATGGCCATGCCTCTGCAGGACCAGGTGAAACTACGGAATCCAGGTCATTGCCAACTTCATAGTCCTCCAAAGCCTAAACTTAAACCCTGAACCTGAAGCTGTACCGACCATGGGCAAACTTGCTTGCACCTGTGCGCGAAGCCCCTGAAACGAATTGGTTGGAAGCATCACATGCATCTTTCTGATCTTAAAGGCTTGCTTAGCACTACTGTGAAGAATGTTCCTGCAGTCTCCTCAAGCGCGATACCCCAAAACAGATGCAAGTCCCAACATGTGCTAATTTAGAGTTGAGGGTCTAACAGCAGACAACACAGGATGAACCCCTTCCGGATTGCGGTCCTGCAGTGGAAGCAGTCACTTGGCATTCACTGACATTTAGGGTTTTGCGTGGCTAGATTTAGTTAGGAAACAATGAATTGAAAAGAAAATGGGAACTACCATAATGGAGAATCTAATGGAGAAGAACATGGAAAGTAGCGTTATGTAAGGATTATATCAGGATATATAGGGGAATGGAAGAGAGAATGGACATTACATTATTGGACTTTAAAGTAGGGAGTACTACAAGTATCCAGTCTGGCATTCAGGAGAGAGCCGATAGGTCGTGATCAGCCTGGGAGAACCCAGAACACAGTTAGGGTTGATGGTTTAGAGCCCCCACCCTCCTTAAAGCCATAGCTCCAAAATTAGTACCCCAATAGAGGATGTATGGTAGCCAGGCCTTAAACACAGAAACTGTAACCCTAAACCCTGAAAGGGTTAAGGGTTTGCGGTTTGGGCCACTTGAGCCATGATAATAAATGAGCCCAATGCAGCATCACATCATATATTTGCGGATTTACTATTTGGAGTGGGGGGCATCCACCGTAGCGGGTCCATAAGCCCGGAGCCCTTAAAACCCTGACGCCACACTCTAAAGTTTTAAGCCCCGAACCCCAAGCCCTTAAAACCGTGAACGTTAAATCCCCGAACCCAAAGCCCTTAAGCCCCAAAGCCGTAAACCCTGAACCTTAAACCCTTACAAGCTTAAACCCTGAACCCAGAGGTGGCTGTCAGTGCTGACGCGGAAGCCCCAGTCCACATTGACGACATCATCCACAGCCTGGAGGAGGGTATGCGGAGTTGCATCAACTATAGTCTAAGCTCCTTAAAGGTGGGTTAAATAGGGGATTTTATGAGGGAGTCATATGAAGGTTATTAAGGGGGATGCTAGGAGTTCAGACTAGAGCTCATATGGCCCCAGAATACAGAATCAACTGGAAATTTTGAACTGATGGGGCGAGCGGGCTCCACTCCTTGCGGGCGATGTACTGCTGTATGGTAGTCCTATTTAGTCCTCAACACGTGAGTAATTTTTATTTTTGCCTATCCACTCCCTGCTAAACAAGGGCACGTGGTTCAGGGTCTGCCGTAGCATCCCTTCCCACTCCCAACTTCGGGTGAGGAAGGCTTGTATTGAGCATCTGGCCGAGACACTCTAGTCCTGTTAATGTCTAAATTGCAGCGAAACCAGATTTGATACATTAGATTAATGTTGCTTCCGGGGATGCATGTGTCGGAGCACTTGCGACAGCAAAGCAGCCAACAGTTATGTTTCAGCCAAGTTTTGTAAACGGCAAGGATGCTGTTCAAAAAAGAAGCACCAATGGCAGCTGTGGTTAAGTGGTGCAGGGTAAAATTTCCCTTCGCAAAATTGACACCCTTGCATGGCTGTTGCTTTGCCTCACTCCTTGGATCTAAAGCCTGAAGCCCGTAGCCCAACCAATCTTAAATCCTAAACTGTCTGAAAGCAAGGGCTTTTGGCACAGTTTCAGATGCAGGGCTGCGCAGGAGCTGAAAAGGCAACATTATGGCTTACCTTCTTTGTACAATTGTCGTAAAGGTACCACAATTTGATTTCAAAATCAGATTAACATGGCTAAGGATTTGGGCCCTACATTAATACAGAGTGGCACAGTTTCACCTCACCGTGTGGCAGTTGGGTTCACAGGCAAGCCCTCGAATGCTTGAAGCTGGCAGAGTCTTCTGTGGGGGTGTCCGGGTTCATTCCTCTTGCCCTCTTCGTGTCTGTCCTATCTTTGGTTTTAGTTTGTTTCTTATTGCTACGCTGCCCCTTCATGTGAAGTTGTGGATGCTGTGTTGTTGGAGGCCGTTGATTGCGACGAGGGCCACACGCAAGCAACCACAGAAGCAGGTCCGACCTGCCTTCAATTCCATTTGCTCTTTTAGGTTTGGCCCATGAGAAGATTCATCTTGCATTCTCAGAAAAAGGGTATGCGGAAGTGTGAGACGTGAAGCAAGACGAGTGATATGATAATTTGATAGGTGCGATCAGTATCCGGGAAGAGGACAAAGCAGCCAACACTGTCAAGAAGGCTGGGCTTCGCATTGCAAGTTGGTCCATGTGGCTTAGGCTTTCGGGTTGAGCGTCCCTGCAGTTTCAGATGGGCATTTTTCAAAATAGTCCTTACATGTTTCCTAGTGAGGACCACCATCATAATGTCGGTAGAATGGGATCCCTAGGACTTCCTTTCTTGGGAAACCCCTACATGTGTTCTTACAAGTTGCGACTGGTTTAGGCTGGAGTACGGGATGGGCGGGTCCTTGGAATAATCCTGATATACTCCACCGAGCTGGTACCCATTGTCATGCATGTGCGGGAAGACTCGGGGAGAGATATGTTCTTGGCACGTTGGTAATTTTGTAACATCAAAACTTTGTATGGCCGACACACATGTGTGTGGCTGGCAAGCCATACGCTGATGCTATGCATATGCTTGCTGGTGCGAAGTAAAAAAATTCAATTCATATGCCGATAGAAGTTCGCTTGCACTAGCAGGCAGTTGTCCCGGAGCATACAGAGGAGAGGCCTGGGCTGCCGAAGAAGGCCGGGCTCAGGTGAATCCCCACAGGACCCCAAACAGGTAGACCATCCAACAACATCCAGGTTCCTTGATATTACCCTTGCAGCAGGGGGAATGGAGGGCCCTAAGGATTCACTCTGTGGGCTGCGTAATGCCCCAGCATTTGTTGGTGGAATTGGTGGGTTTTGTAAGGCTCGGCGAGTCTCGGGTCGAGAGATGGCCAAGATTTTGGGCCATGAACTTTTATATTACCCACCACGGTATTATCCCTCTACCCTGTAATAGTGGTATAATAGGACCCTGATATAATCCCTATGATCCCTTATATTCATTATTACATGCTTGGGGGTCCACCTAACTCATCCTTAAACCCTAAATCCCAAACCTTAAATCTAAGCCCTAAACTTACTGCAAGGTGGGGGTCCACCTAATGTATGATGCAATGCCAGATCTTGGGAAGGCTTGGAAGTTTGATTTGGGTTTCCGCTTCATCAGCACCCCAAATGTAGGGGTTTCTAGGCGTTTTAGGATTTAGGGTACATATAGGGGTTATATCAGGGTTATTTTAAAGTTATATAGGGAGATGTGGGGTTTCTAAACATAATGTAGAACCCATGATAAGCCCACTCCTTCAAGGGGCTTAATATGGGATCCCTATTATGATCCCTATTAAGGGAAGGAGGTTTATTAGTCAGGGGTTTGGTTTTTTCTCTACAAAATCCCCCAGGGATAGCACCCAGCTCTCTGTAATCCCTATGTATCCTTACGAGCCCCGAACGACTTTCCAATGATGAGAGACCGTCATGAGAGTACCCACCATGAGTGAGCTGTCGGGCGCAAGATTGTGCGATTTTAAGTTTAGCTTACAGAGGCTCAGTAGGGATAGGTAAGCACCAGTAAATTAGAATTAGGGTTCAGGAATTGTCCCAGGCCAGCTAGAGGATCCAACAAAAAGTCGCCTAAGAAATAGCAGTTATTGGGAGGTCCCATTTTACGCATCCTTTAGCGGATATAGAATTGAGACTAGTTCCAACTACCTTCCTTGGGGTTTGGGGCTTAGTGTTTAACTTGGAGTTTGAAGAAATCAGCGCCCCTGCTTTGGTTGACGAACTCTCTATTGGGGATCCTGTTTTGTTTCTCAAAAACGCTAGATGTTCTGACGCCTGTCCTTATAGAAGAGCATGAGCACGAAAACGTAGAAGAGATACGTTCATGTATCCTGCAAGCATAAGTGCTAAAGCAAAAAGCAAATGTAGTCAGGAAGCATAAATGCTAAAGCAAAAAGCACAAGTAGTCAGGAAACATAAGTGACTGCACGGTTACGATGCCGCGTGTCACGATTTATTACATTTGCTCCAGCGCGCGCGCGCGCTCAAATTCTTTCCAAAGTATCATGGCCGTGGAACATCACATTGGAAGATAGCATATATATGGTCATGCTCAAACCTTTATGTAAGCACAACTATCTTTTTGCAACGGCTCGCCTTCATGAGTGTACTCCATGAGGGGCTTGCTAGAGGTTTTTTTACGTTTGGACCCAATATGCGGCGAGATCAGCGCATCCTCTCTATAGGTTGTGCTGCAGGTACTAAAGGCTTTCCGATAATTGATGGACTAGTCACAGATTTGTGCATTTCCCAAAATTTTGGGTGCCTTTCTGGTGTCCCTTTACTAAGGATTGTAGTATTTTGGGATTCCCCTACTCCCCCTAATGGAAACTACCAGTTGGCTTGTGGAAGCTTGCATCCTTCTTGCCTCTTATGCAAAAGCTTGATGACTCAGCTGAGACTTGATCATTTCCCACATTACAAAATGTCCACGCATACCTTATGCATGAGGTCATTCCGCCTTACAGAAAGGGCAATGGGTAATCAGATTGGTAATGGCCCCTGAAAAAGGCCCCCTTCAAGGACAGTTACTGTAAAGGGGAATGACCCAACCTATGCATGAATCGCAGTTGAACCCAGTATTGCAATGCAAAACCAGCAGTAGTTAATCCTAATAATAGTAGTAATTGTAATAATAGCAATAATGATAGTAGTATTAACCGTAATACTAATCGTAAGAACGCTAATAGTACTAGAAACAATGATAGTAGTAATAACGGTAATTATAATAGTAGTAACACGAATGATAGTAATAATAGTGGTACTAGTCATCGTCTGCTGCAGGCTCGCTTGGCGATGGTTTCAGCTCGCTTCAACGCCAAGAACCGGGAAGTGGAGCAGAAGTTTCGCCGCGTGTGCCAAATACTTCGTGCACGAGACCTGGAGGTCCAGTGGCTTTTTAAGCAATTTTGTAAACCCTAAGCCCTAAACCTAGTTTCGCAAAATGTCCCATGTAGGGGCGGGCCAGATATCTCTAGGATCCCTGAAAGCAGCCCGATTTTGAGGAACTCCCATGGATGTAGTTCAGGGTCTAGTTTAGGGTTTAGGGTTCAGCCTTTTGAAAAACAGTTCCCTAGATGCACGAAACCTGGAGGTCCTTATGGTCGAAGCTGGCGGATCAGAGGATTTTGGTGACATGACCATGGGCTACCTACACAAGTTAAAAGTGAGGCATGGCATCATGCTGGCGGTGTGCACCTTACTTTGCCAGCAGGAGAACTTCAGATTTGTTGGGCTTCCGCTTTGGTTTGAAAAACATGTTTCTCCCTTTCCCTAGGGATCCAAGTGTACAGATCATACCTACATTGTGCCTCAAAGTATGGAAATATGACCTACATCGGGCTATCTGGATCCCTAGAGTAAGCCTTAGACCCTAAACTCTAAACCCTAGACCCTTGTTCTCTACATTGGGCTATTTGGATCTCTAGGGTTTGTTTGTTGGGGGGAAGCGAGGCACCAGCGACTATGCAGAGATGACGTCAAGTCCATACTCCTCGCACGCCGAGCTCAAGTACGCCCTGGATAACAGAATTGAAATCTTGCCCTTGAAGGTCGAAGCTCACAATAGCAATGCTAATAATACCAATACTAAGAATCGTAATGGTGATGGTAATAGTAATAGGAATAATTACAATAATCGTAAGAAGAAGAATACTAATAATGTGAGTAATCAGGGATAAGCAAATTGAAATCTTGCCCTGGAAGGTTGAAGCAACCTATCCACCCGAACCTGGCCCTGTTGTTGAGAAACTCCTGTCAATGTTGCTGTTATTTTGCCATGATCATTAAGACTACTGTGGAGGAAATCTTGCACCACCCTATTTGGCCCCCAAAACTGCTAATTACAATGCTTTGGGGATACAAAGTGGTGCAAGATTTCCTCCATCAACCATATTACTACTATTACCATGAATTAGGAGGACCCCCCACCCTGTAATAGTGGCATAATAAGAATATAAGAGGACCCTAATATAATCTTTATTATCCCTTATAGTCACAATTACAGGGTGGGGGGTCCTCCTTAACTATAAATGAAGTTAGGGTTTGGTGTGTGGAGGTTAGGCCTAAGGTGTACGGTTTGGGGGTTACGAGTTTATTGTTGTACGGGTTATGTAGGAGTTTTGTATTATTAACGGAAAATGAAACAGAAGGTAAGATTATATAGATGCTCTCCAGGGTGTATCGTTCTGTGGGTATACAGTAAGTAATGCTGCCAAGGTGCTTTAAACTCCCAATCTTAAACCCTAAACCCTGAACTGTAAACCCTAAACCCTTAACCCTAAACCCTGGACCCTTAACCTTAAGCCCTAAACCCTGAGCTTTAAACCCTAAACCCTAAACCCTGAACCTTGGACCCTAAACCCTGAGCTTCAAGCCCGAAACCCTTAACCCTAAACCCTAGACCCTTAACCTTAAACCCTAAACCCTAGACCCTTAACCTTAAACCCTAAAACCTGAGCTTTAAACCCTAAACCCCTAACCCTAAACCCCTAACCCTAAACCCTTAAACCCTAAACCCTAGACGTGGCATCCCAGGAGCCCCCCTGGGGGAACAACCATCCCTTCGACAAGATAGGAACCGCTTGCGGCCTGGTGGGCTTGGCAATGCCAAGCTCGAAAGTTTCTGAGTTGCTGTAGGGTTTAGGGTTTAGGGGTTTAAGGTTTAGGGTTTAGAGGTTGCTGTTAAGGAACTTAAATTGCGATACCATACCGGGTACTTATTTAGTCAATACAAGAACTTTAACCTTTTTGTGCTTCCTTTTTGGGTCTCTATGATAAAGTTTAAACGTTTTTAGCCTTGGTTATTGGGGAAGGGAAGGTATACATATATACACATATACATTTAGTCAATAATTGGGTCTGCCAACTATAGTAGTTTAGTTTAAGTTCCTTAACAGCAACCCAGGTTTTTGTGGATTGTGTTGACCAACCAGATGCCTTCATTGCCGATGAGATTGAAAACTAGGTTCATTTTGGCATTGCTTTTCTGATCTTGAGCAGCCCAGAAGATACATACATCTCATGTGAGCTATAGCCTACATTACTCAAAGGGTTATATATAGGGGAGTATGATAGGGGTTATTAAGGGGGATAATGGGAGGTTAGACTACATCTCAATTGCCTGCTATCTCTTGCAATGTCCCAGGAAAAGGTGTTGCGACCTTCTTCCAAACTTGCGAGAGGCCCCCGACGGGTTCTGCATGCCACGCGCTCCTCAGTGGAGACCCAGGATACTGTATAGGGTGTAGGGTGTTGCAACTATGTTTCTGTCAGGCCCCTGCACCTCGGGCTCATGTGTTAAGTTGTGTAGTTTCCTTTTTCTTTTCCATCCACTTATTAACCCTTACGTGACCCCTAGACGCGCCCGTGTAGCCCCGATTTTAGGGTGCGTCTAATAGCAGCATGAAGGGAAACCAATCTCCATGTCATTTTCAAGTGTCTTGTCCGTTTGATTCTCCTTACTTGGGATGATATCCCTAAACCTTAGATCCTAAACCCTAAACCCTGAAACCTGTATAAACCCCTGTCAGTACTAAGTCGCATGAGCCTTTAAGTTCTTCCTGAATAGGCCAAAAGCTTAGGAGTGCTGGCTCTGATTTCCCAAACACACCTCCAGAGGTTTGATGTTTAAGGTATGGGGTTTCGGAGTTAAGGGTTTAAAGTTTGGGCTTTACAGCTTGGAGTTTGAGGTTTCGGGTTTAGCTTGGGGTGAAGGAGTTCGAGGCTTCGCATTTGCAGTTTTGGGTTTAGGGTGGGAGTTGATCAAAAGAATCCCTACGCAATCCTTAACTCATGGGATCCCGACTATCGAGTTGAATCTCCATGCGTGCCTAGGGCTCTCATGTCCTACGAGAGCCCTCATCATCAGATCAGAAACAATAGTCATATTAATCATGAAACGTAGATCCGAGAAGATAGATGAGTAATGCCTGAAACAATAAAATAGCCATCATGGAAGTGCAAAGTATCCTAACAATGCTAATGTAACCATTCTGCAGAACAGCCAGTGAAATCCGACCCACTGCAAAGCTTTCAGAGTATGAGCTGAGGCCACAGTCACCTCAACGCATTGTTGCCCTTGCTATATGAACCCCCCAAGAATCATGCAAGTTGTAAGCTGGATAAACAGTAATGTAGTTGTATAGAGCCCTTAATTTGACCTCCCGGTATAGGCTGTGAATGGGTCGGGGCAGGACCCAAGTTGTAGGTAGTAAATGACGGAATCGGAGACAGGGATTGTAAACAGCCATTGGATGCTGACTAAGGTAGACCCATGATTAATAAACCCCTTCCTTTTAAGGGCCTAAGTATTTGGATCCCTATTATTCCCCCTATTACATACCTCATAATACTATAGTAGTTTCTATTCTTTCCATTATCCCTATATAACCCCTATATACCCCTATAATCCCTGTGGTATCCATTTTCTGTTCCATTATCCCTATTGAGGGGAGGTGGTTTATTAATCACGGGTCTGGGGTACTAAGGGAATCCAAGCCTTCCTTCAAAAACCAAACGCGGCTTAGGGTTAAGGGCTGACCCCCGTTGACCCTAAACCCTCAAGAAGGTGATAAGTAGTTTTTGCTTTCTTTTGTACCTCCTGCTAAGCACTAAACCCTCAAGAAGGTGATAAGTAGTTTTTGCTTTCTTTGCACCCCCTACTAAGCACTCAGAACCCTAAGCCCTACTTACAGCGAGTAGTAGAGTAGTAGTTTCCAGCTTCGTTTCCATTTCCTACTAACCACCAGTATACCTAGTCTGTTCTGCCTACTTGTCGCTACTTGCCAAAACTGTACATGCAGGTTGCAATGTAACGCACAGGATGCTCACTTTTTGCTGCAGGTGGCGGCGACTTGTTCGGTGACACCTCAGGGGGGTTCCCCCCACTC
>CAJNIZ010024781.1:14593-42707 GCA_905231905.1 Symbiodinium pilosum
CATATTAGGGTTATAATAGGGAATAAGGGAATATATCATATAGTTATATTGGGAGAATGGAAAAGAAAATGGAAACTACTCTATTATTATAGGGATTATATAGGGTATATATAGGGATAATGGAAAATAAAATGGAAACTACTATAATGAGGGTTATATAAGGATTATGGGGTAGGTATGGGGGGTATATTTAATAACGGAAAACATGGAAACGACTATTTAGGCTTTAGGGTTTAGGGCATCAAAACCACATGCCACAATCTCGGAGAGAACCAGGGCATCAACACGACACATCGGGAAGATTGAAATCTAAAGAAGGGAAATGCAGGCCGTACTCGGGGTGGGCCTATGGCAGCATTGTTAAAACAAGGGCCCCCAATGGCTCAAAACCCTAAACCCTTAGCCCTAAACCCTTGTAGCTACTGCCCCTTTAATGCATCCCTAGAAGTTAATATCCCCAAATAACGAAAGGCAGCCACATGTAGGGATAATGGAAAAGAAGATTGAAACTACGATCGTATATTGGGGTTGTATGGGGATATAAGGACAATGAAAAAGAAAATGGAAACTACTATAGTGATCCCTGAAGAAGCAGATAACCCCCATATAAACCCTATGATCCCTATAGTTTCCATGTTCTTTTCCATTCTCCTTATACAACGCCTTCCCTGAAGAAGCTTTCGACTAGTAGTTTCCATTTGCTCTTCCATTATCCCTATATAATTCCTATAAATCCCCATATAACCCCTGTATATCTCCTAAACATGAATGAGGACGGTGCCGAAGGCGAAGGCTCTCAGCATGTGACTCACCGAGCCTGGAGACTGATGGTCATAGAATATCTAAAGGCTATGTAGTGATAATGGAAAAAAATGGAAACTATTACAATGGGGTTATATAGGGTTTATGTAGTGATAATGGAAAAGAAAATGGAAACTATTGCAATGGGGTTATATAGGGTTTAGGAATGGGGGTCATGTAGAGATAGTGGAAAACATGGAAACTACTACATCAAAATAGGCTATGTATTGGGGTTATAATAGGGGATGGAGACGGATGGTCATAGAGAACAGGGTGTTGGGGGTTTAGGGGTAATGGAAAAATCGAAGCTACTGTAGTACGTTCGGGTTATGCAAGGATAATGGAAAATGAAATGGAAACTACTATGTAGGGTTCAGGGATATAGAGAACAGGGTTCTGGATTTGGGAGGTTTAGGGTTTGGATTTTAGGGTCTAGGGCATAGGGCTTTGGATTTTAGATTTGGGAGATTTAGGGTTTGGGGTTCAGGTTTTAAGGATTAGGGTTTGGGATTTGGGAAGTTTAGGGTTTGGGGTTTAAGGTTTAGGGCTTAGGGCTTTGGATTTATAGGGGTTTCCCGAACTTAGGGATACCTCTTTCATGTCCCCATAATAAGGGTTCAAAGATATCGGGGTCTATATTGGGGTCCCCTTATTTGGGGCAACTACGTTTTATGGTCTAGGGCTTCAAGCTTGGGATTTAGGGGTCAGAGTTTAGGATGTAAGGTTTGGTATAATACCTCTATACCCCAAAATAATGTAATTGTTTCCATTGTATTTTCCATTATCACAATATAACCCTAATGTTACCCCTATATATCCCCTTATAAAACCCATCATCATAGTTTCCATTTTCTTTTCCACTATCCCAATATAACCCCAATATACTAAAGTGTTTCAAGGGCTTAGGGTCTCCAACAGATTACCGTTCTCACTCGTACTGAAAGCAATGAAAGCATCAGCCTTGGACCACAAAAGCGGAAAACTGCATGCAGCTAGGGCAACTCTTAGCAGGCCTCCAAAGACCTAGAAAATATGTAGGGGTAACATTGGGATTATACTGGGATAATGGAAAATACAATGGAAACTACTACATTATTTCGGGTAAAGTGGCTTGGTGGAACGTCCATTGGACAAACTGGCTCCGGAGCACTGCAAGAAAGATTTGCAGCAAACATTCTGTACTGTACAGGCGTACCAAACTCGATGACAAACTCATGCACAGGGCTGGGCACCCCCACTGCGATGCACATCCTTGGAAAGCTTGTTGGCAAGCCCTGGCGGAATCACAGCGGTTGCGTTCCTGAGGTTGTAGCCTACTGGTTCTGGGCACGGTTGGAAGGGAAGCCTGACTCTAAAGAGGCCCTCGGAAGGAGTTTAAAATGAAAGGTTGAAAACATCGGATCACACACTTCCTTGACCCAGTCTCTTGCGCACAGTAGGCCCGGCGCTGTTTCCACACAAACTCTCATGAGCAATGCCTTTGGGTTAGTCGCAGTGCCGAAGCTGAAGGCATGGCGGGACGACTGCAGCGCCTGTGCTGTATGACCTGCAAGCAGTAGCCTCAGGGAAGGACTCAAGGCTTAGGCTCGGGATCTCAGTTTTGGGGTGAGTTTCTAGATTTTGGCGTGGGATTCAGCTGTATTTTCAGGGGTGAAGCGTTTAGTTTGGAGTTTGGGTCTAGTTGTTGTTATGAGCCAAGGTTCCAGGTTCCAGGAGCGCGGATGGGGCTAATATTCAAGGCCAGCAAGCATGAAAACTGTTTGAGTAGTATGAGATCGTTCAAAAGATGCTCATTCAGCCTCCCTCATTTTGAAAACACCGCGACGCGAGGGATGACCATCAAAAGCTCCACCTGTCACGACGCCTGAACAAGAGAAACTCAACAACAGTCTACTAATCTACTGCTCATGTCAATCGCGCTCGTACTACTGCAGTTGTGCGACAGACAGTCCTAGCACAAATGGAACCTCGATCGCAACTACGAAGAAAAAATAGTGACTACAGCACAGGCACAACACAATTATTGGGGTTATATAGAGAGAATGGAAAAGAAAATGGAAACTACGTACTGTATCCGTCGACCTTGGGGGGCGTGTTGGATGGTTGCCGAAGGCGGAGGGTGAAAACCCTCTTCCTTTCTCCCTTACAGCCCCAAAACGCGGGGGGGGTGGGAGGGGGGGGGGGGTAGGGGGGGTATCCCGGCTATGCACACACCTGTACAGGTAGGAAAAGAGAAGCTCTGGACGGTACGTCCCTAACCTACAAGACTGCCATGCACATCCCTCAAGGACGTGCACGACTGCGATTCCGGGGACCCAGAGCTAAACCCCTAACCTACTCGTCATAGTCCGGGAGGTCGTAATCGGGGACCATGCCAGACTCCAAGACCACCTCCACCTCCATCAGGTCACCCACCGATGGGCTGGAGCAGCCACTGAGTCGGCTGAGGGATGTGGCCCTTCTGAATCGGCCTCGCCAGCTGTCGAAGGGGCGACTGATGACCTCGCCTTCGAAGTAGGTCTTCCTCCTTCTGGCATGGAACCGAGGTCCGCTTCGGGATTGGTCGGACGGAACGTCCCCGATCGATGGGCGCCTGGGGGGTAGTTTTCCTTGTAGTTGATCAACTGCTCGAAATTGATGGCCTGGTTGTTTTCCTCGGCCGTGGGGTAAACTCCCCGTGCTTCCAGGCGCGCCTTTGTCGAAGGAGGTTTTCGCGATGCCAGCGTCCCTGGGACTGAATCGGGGGGAGCTGGCCATCGCTGCGTCTGCCCTTTGGCGTAGGTGGCACTGTGTCCTGAAGGCATGCATCAGGGCCCGGAAGCGGTTTTTATGCCGGCGGAAAGCTTCGGGTTCGGGGATGCCGGCATCGAGGTCATCGTAATACTTCTGGTCTGCTCTGGCCGTCTGGAATGATGGCCTCAGTGCCCCGCGTGGGCGCTTCCCTTTTCCTTTTGAAGGGGTGCTGGGTGGAACACCCCCTGGACCGGAGCTTGGGGCACCCGCTTCCCTCACCTCGGCTGCAAAGGAGATCTGAAGAATGCAGGCTCAGCAGTCGCCGGTTGCCAGCGATCCTGTCATCGGTGTGGACCTGTGAGTCCTGGTCGCCGGCCGAACGGCCCGCTTGCTGCTTAGGGACAGCACTGGCTGGCGTTGAGCTGGCCGGTTTTGGTCTGTCTGGCCCCTCCCACAGGATTGGTACGGGAGCCTGAGGCCTGGCATTCCTAAATGGGCGGCGATGAGTTCCTCCTTTCTCTCACACCCGGAGCCTTGGCCGGTTGCGGCCCGCCGCCCTCATTGGCCCGCTCGATCGCAGGCCTCCCTTATCCTCCGTGAAGCTTCCTCGCGCACCCGGTTGTACTCCTTGGTGCCCGTGTTTTGGGCGGGAGAAGGTGCAGGCATCGCCCCACTTCCAGGCGTGGCTGGTGCGGGGTCGCCACTCGCCCCTTTCTTGACTGGTGAAGGAACGCTGCACGGCACTGAAAGAGGTCCAGCTGAACCGGGGTCGTCCCACTCGGGACCAACCCCCACTTCAAGGTTGCCTTTCGGGGGCTTTTTCCAGGGTCGAGGCTTGGTGGGCCGGTTGGGGTCTGCTGAGCTTCTGGGAGGAGCCTTGTAGACTGGCTTGGGGGCTGCTTTGGGAACCTGGGTCGGGTCGTGTGGAGGCGGTGCCCTGTAGGCAACCTTTGACCCCGGCCCCTTATTATTTTCGTTGGAGGCATCAAAGTATCGCTGGGAGAGCGGTACTGTATGGGAGGTACTCCCCCACAAGGTGCCTCCAAAACTCGGCCCTGAGCTCGAAGCGTCCGGATCGACTCGGATCAGTTGGCAGCCACGCCCTCATTTTTCTTGGCAGGGGACATTGCACCGGTGCAATGGATCGCATTCTCCTCAGTGCAAATGGGGCAGACCCAATGGGTAGCGGGCTCGAAGAGAGGTTGTCGCTGGCCTCCTGGGAATAGCCGCACACATTGCAACTCATACGATGCATGGCGTTGGGTTCACCGCAGCTGTTGCAATGCCACCGTATAAAGTTGGTGAAGGGTGGAACGTTTCGGCCGCTTCTTTAGGTGTGGCCGGTCTCGGCCCCTCCGGCCCGGCACTTCCAGGCCGTTTCCTTCGGAACGGGTGGAGGGGGCCGCTTGGAGGCGGGTGGTCTTGCGCCAATCTTAGTTGGGCGTGGAGGAGGTGCCGCCTGGGATGTCCGCATATGCGCTGTTGTTGGGTCGATAACTCGGGCCCCTATTGCCGCCCGGAGGTGGCGGAGGTGCCCCCCAACTGCTGCCATCAAAGTCAGGAGGTGCTTTTCAGCCAGGATTTGAGTATCCGGGCGGAACGCCCGCGCTGGAGCTGGAGGGGCCCGGTCTGCTGGGACCTTTAGGCTGTGGAGGCTCCATCCAGGCCTGTAATGGCCCCAATTGGACCAACTACTGCTGTTTTGGGAGGTACTCCGGCATCGTTCCAGGGTCATTCTCATGAAAGGTACTCCTCAATACTACGATGCCACGGATCCTTCCAGTTGAACGACTCGGTGGACTCGTCGCTGTCGTCGACAGGGTGCTCCGGCTGCGTGTCATCCGACCAGGCGCCGTCGGCGTGCTGACGTGCCAAAAGGTCGTCGTGTAGGTCACGCATCGTCGGATGCGTCAGCACGTCCCGAGCCTGAGAAATTCTCAGGTAGGCCTCGGCCGCCTCCGCTCGCTCCTTCCGGGCTCTTGTGGCTATTCTTATCCGGATGAAACCGGATTGAAAGCCGACGGAAGGCCCGCACCACCACCTCAATGGAAGATTGAGGGGAAATCCCGAGGATGCTCCAAGCATTGTGGCCCCCCAAGAGCCAATCCTTCATCCTCCTCTCCGTCCAGGGATCCGGGGTTGCAGCATCACGATTGTTTGGCATGGCGGCAAAGGTAGGTGCTACCCGGAAGCTGGTGAGAGGTGCTTGGACAGAAGGGGTGGAACACCCGATACGAAAATGGCTGCGGGCATCACAAGTAGCGGCTCCACACACAGTCGGGCATGCACAACCAGTACAAGAAACAACACTGCAGCAAACACAGCCGTGACAGTTAGAACAAGTGCTCCTAACCTCAGGGCCATAAGGACCACAACCCTGCTTGCAGAGATTCCCGTGATCACAATGAGCGGTTTGGCCCCCCACAGTCGGGCAGGCGAGCACAACCCCGCAGACAAGAAGGGGGGAACCCCCAGAAACAGCGCCCTGCAATCCCTATCCCTCCCGATCCCTCTCCCCGATTTTCCTCTGGGTGGGGGTGAGCTTCGGCACCTTTGCTGCGGCTGCAAGGCGAGCATGTGACTGGCGTGGGACTGACCCTCGTGGAGGTCAGAGTACAGATAGGCGTGGACCGCTTCGGATTTCCACCAAGTTCCATGTTAATGGTGGCGGCATAAAGTGCCGTGGCCCCTCCCTTCCTAAGGCTATGGGACCCAATTAAGTCAGGCGGGTACCCTAAGGCAACAGCTTTAAGAGGGAAGAAATGTCCTCACTCGCCCCCTATGCGCAAATCGGGACGGGCCGGATCGACCAACCATTCAGGATTGTGCCTGGCATGCTCCTGGAGGGACATAATGGGGCAAAGGGGGGTCCCAGTGATGTGACGGGTTCTGACCTGACCCCTAGCGAACTGATCGTTCTTGGCCTCACGAAGCTGCAAGACTATAGTAGTAGCTTCCCACAGAGAGCACCTTTTACCTTCGACGAAAAATTCAAGATCCATACCTCGAAGCACCCGGCTAGGAGTGCAACTAAGATCTTGAGGGGGAAGGTACTCAGAGGCCCTGAGCATGAAGAACCAGCCGAGGCACGTGGCAGCCCACAGCGCAGCTGCCTCGGGCCGGTCTCGGCCACTCTGCTCGAGGTAGTCGTAGAGCCACTTGAGAAGCTCGACGGTCACCGGGACCTTCCTGACAGTCGGGCCGTCCCAGCGGTGAAGACCTTGTAGTGCCGCCCACAATCGGACCCTGCCCTGTAAAGGGTCAGGGTAGCCCATGGCTATATGAGCGTACCTTATTCCCGACAGGCGCTGTCGAATCCTCCCCATGCGCGAAGACGACGAAGCGGATCAGGAGCTGCTCGTCCTGCTGCCTCTCCCGCCTCGTCTCCCCTTCCAGGAAAGGGCTATGGGAGGTGCCGGCTAAGAAGGTTTGCCATTGCTTCCAGCCGGTGCCATAGGAGCGCTTGGTAGAGTCGGCCAGCTTCGAGACCACAGCTTCTTGAGCGATGGTGTCCAAATCTTGGGAGGTTCTCCCCATGCGGGGCTGATGCTCCTTCAGGGAAAAGAAGTCCTCCCGTGCTTGGCCAAGGAGGCGAGGGACCACCAGATCCTTGTCTTCTCGTTTGGAACTAGGCCCACCGCACCTTTCGTCACTTTGCCACGCAGTGGGGAGGGCCATGGGCTCTTGCCAGGAATGAGGGAGAAGCTCCAATTCGTCCTTTGGGGAGTCCTTCCTCCTGGACCAGGCCTGCAGCCAGATTTCAAGCTGAGAAGCGGCCGCGTAGGCAGAGATGTCTAGGAGCGTGAAGGACGACCAGTGCGGAAGAAGGTGCTGAGTTGACGACGCTCCTTGCATGATCCCTCTCAAGTCCCTGCGGGTCGACGGAGAACAGCGCTATCAACCTCGAGCGGAACCGTCGAACCAATGATCCAGAGCAGGTTCAGCCACACTCTAGCTGGAGCGGGGGTAAAGGAATTTTGCAGGGAAATCTGCTTTGCCTCTTTTTCGAAGGGGTCCTTCCCAAGAAAGGGCCAGCGAGGGCTTAAGAGCGGAGCCGATTAGGGCCCCCCAGTGCTGGAGGCACTCCACTCTAGTCCAACCTTCCCCGGTGAGACGTTGAACCACTTCGTGGACCGGGGCTCGGCTTACCCAATCTGCCATTTGGTTGTGGTAGGTGCGGATATAGACCGAATGGCACGAGAAGCCGAACTCAGCTTCCAGCCTCTGCACCAAACACACGAGAAGGCGGGCAAAAGGGTTGCGAGGCCTTCGTTTGGTCAGCCACGACCGCACATTATCGTTGTCGGTCACGTAGAGCACCAATTCCCCACGCCATTGGGGGGCTTCGGAGCATGCAAGGGCCACGAACGCCATCATCTCGGCAATGGAAATAATTTCGTGGTTGTCCCCATGTGGGATCTCGGCCTTGAGGCGCTCGGCATACTGCGAGAAGTCCTCGACGGAGAATCTTTTCGCCTTCCAGTCAATTCCCCCAAACCTTTCAAGGGTGGCGTCTCCGCCGAGGACTCGGAAGGATGCACCTGGCATGGCAAGCCTTTCTCTGAACGGGAGGAGCTTCTCGAGTGCCGAGGGGCCGTTCAAGCTGGAGGCGGATAAAGTCAAGCGTCCGCCAGAAGTCCTCCCAATCGTCGTCGCTCATATCGGCTCCCGCTTGCACTTCTGCCGCCGTGGGAGAAGTGGTCTTCATCTCCAGGCCTCGCATGGGCCGATAGAGGGCAGGGAGACGGGGGACCATCTCGGGGCAGACGGTGGACCAGTATTGGGCACACCCGGCAACTTCCTGCAAGAGTCGCAAGGGGACGTCCCGGTTGCCGCGCTGAAGGGCTGGTTCAGCCAGTAGATATTTAGCCTTCATCCGTTTTGGCTCCGGGAGACTGATCACCTGCAGGTCGAAGTCCATATACAACCTCAGAGGAGTTGAGTGCCCGCTGGCTCGCCTTCCTCTGCCATTTTTTCCACGTTGACACCCTCCTTGCCCCATACCGCAACCATGGTTCGATCCAAGCACGCAAGGGTTCCAAGACCACTCCATCGTCCATTAGCCACTTGGAGTCGTAGCTGACCACGTCGTTGAACTCGGGTTGGGGAGGGGAGAAGCTCCCATGATGCGCTTTCGCTGCTTTTTTGTTTTTGCTTTGCGTACGCAGCAAGTCTGGGTCTCGCCTAGCGCGGCTATGCGCATCTTTGATGCGGCCAATCTTGATGGCAGCCTCAAAAGGAACCTCCCCGCAGCGTGCTGCAGCGGGAGTTGAGGGAAATGACCCCGGCACGTGTGCCTGCGGGTCTCACAGCCTGTTGGAATCCAGCAGAGAAAGTTCCAATCTGCTTCTTTGTACAACACTCAAAAACTCCTCTCACGCCCTAGCGGTTACGCCTGGGCGTGTATAGGAAAACTCGCTACTTCTGCTTTCTTTTCTTGGAGGCGGAATCCGCAGCTCCACGGCTTGGCCTGGTGTATACACAGCAGTGATGATGGATGATGGGTGAAAAATGTATGGGCAGCAGAGTGAGTGAATGAGCTTCAAACGTGAGATGAATGGTGGGGCGGAATTCACCTGGCCGAGTGACTGTTTGCGTCTGGGAGTGGTGCGCACTCTCTTTTCCGGCTGCCGACCCCTGAAGTGACCGGTCGTCACTCGGCGCGGGAGTCCGCCAGCCGTCACCCCCGCCAGGATCACTGTAGAGGTTCCCCTGAAACTTTAATTAGGAAGCACATATAGCACTGATGACCAAGGATGCGATTTTGTTCAGCGCTAGCGATCCTGGATGGCACATCATCATCAGTGATCCTGAACCGATACCCATGTGGGTTTCCCCTACCCGGTGAGGCCTCACTTAAGAATCCTCGATAGTGTCCGGCCTGAAGGGTCGGGCCAGCATGTGTGACCCCTGCCACGATCCGGTATGGGATCCACGAAAGCGAGTTCCCGGCATCAAAGAGTGGAACATGGATAATCGCCTGAAAGTGTATGGCCGTCTCCAGTTTTTGGGAGCCTCCATTCGGTAAGTTTGTGACTCGCAGGAGATGTATGCACAACCATTTGGGGGCAGTAACAAGGGCATGCTTCTGCGGTTGGAGACACCAATCCTTAATGCAGTTGCTTAGGGAATCGGGATTACGAGGGACCGAAATGGAGATGCCCTGTCCCGTGGTGCCCCTGTCTCTTACCAAATGGGAACCGCCGCTGTCAAGCCTGGCCTCCCAGTCCCCGTCAAATCCTGGCAGGCCGATGCTGTCTTGGATGTGCGCGAAAAACTCATGTGCATCATGCTGCTGGTTAGGCCTTCTCCAGTCCCGCCATATTTGCTGCCACGCAAGCATCTGGGACAGGCAGAACAGCTGACCTCTGGACTGCAGCAGTGACATTAAGACCTGGGCGCCTGGGCCGTGCCCTAACACAGTGTCCAGCTCACCTGGGTGCTGCACCATTATCCAGAGTAGGCTGATTGTCACTGCGTTGGCATAGCACAAATTATGGGGATTTTGCAGTCTGAGGGCCCGTACTTTCTCCACGCTTCCTGGAGGGTAGCAGCTAGTGCCGACGGTTGGAGTCGGGGGCGGTGAAGTCGGAGCGCGATCAGCTGTAGTGCTGACACCCCGGCCAACTTCAGAATCGAATCGTAGAGTTGGAGCGGTCCCGGGGAGCGGAGCGCCGTGAACGTGATCTGGTGGCCTGTCATTTCCTCCGCTAGCGGGCGGTTTGCTTGGAATCGGCGCCCTCTCGGAGCGAATGATCCCTGACCTCTCTGATTATCTCCAGGAGGTTGTCGTGAGAGGTGCCAGACTTGTCTGCGGGGACTGGGGTTCTCTGTGGACGGTTGCCACATTGGCGTCGTCCACAATCCCCCGAGAGTCATCCATCCCTGCTTCTTGCAGGTGTCGATCCGCTGTGGCTCCGCCATTACTGCCTGGACCCTTGCCTCCAACTCGGCCATAAGACAGTGGAGAACGGTTACCCTGAGCGAGAGGCTCGGTTTGGTCTCCGTGTCCATCTTCGCCCGCCAGGCCTGGCTGACACGATACAGCGCAGGAAGTATGTTCTCCTGATGGTTGGACTTGTTCATGAAGGTGAACAGGATCGCGGCGTCCATGCTTATGCGACTGATGGCCTGATCGTGCCTCAAGATCATGCGGAGCATATCCTTCATGGTCTGTTCCTGATCCTCTTCGCGAGCCGGTCCGCTGCCCTTTTGCAGCCCCTTGCCGCGCCCTTTCGGCTTCCTGCCCTGTTGCATGGGCTTTCTCTTGTCGCGACTGCCCATTGCCGGGGGTGTGGTCGTTGCCATGCTGGAAGCAACCGACGGCAGCATGCTGCCGAACATGTCCTGCAGCTCCCGAGATGCTGCATCCGGCGTCGTCATGTCCTTGTGGGCTGCGATATTGTGACGTGTGGCTATCTACATGAAATTCCCGACCCGCCTGAAGCTCCTGCTTTGCGGTGTCAGAGTGGAGACCACTATGCTCTCCTGGGGGGCCCTCCAGAACCTTTGAAAAGAAATCCCGCGGTATGGTCTTCTTAAGTGGTAGTCCTGTTGCCATGGAAATCTGATAGTTGATGCGAGCGTTTCTTTTCTGACGCCTGTCAGCCGTCCCCCAACTCTCCGGTTGGGGAGGGCCCTGCCAGTCGAATTGCCCCGGGACATCACTTAGGTCCCAGACGTGTTTGAGGAGGCAGGCCTGCCACATTACCGTGCATCTAGGTGCATGCTGTGCGGGATGTTGCTGTGTGGCTTTACAATACTGACAAGGGCTGCGTGTGACAGAGCTAAGCAGTTTACAGGCCTGGTCAACACTAGTGCTGTGCTTTTCCCACATGCCCTTATGAACCCTTTGGATATGTGTTTTCATGTGCAGTGGGTTTGCAACCCACTGGTGACACAGGCAGCAGTGGTGGGTTAACATGGCACAAGTTTCGGCGTTATCCACTATGGCAGGCCAGCCGTGCCTTTCCAGGTGAGAACGGAGCTGCTCATTGTAAGGCACGGCCTGATGCTCAGGGTGGTGGGCAGGGCCATGATCTTCCCTCTGGGTTTGACCCTCCTTCGGGTGCATGGTAGTATCGTCGAGCCCCTGACCTTCCCTAGGTGCTTTGAAGTTAGCACAGGGTGAGAGATTCTGAATGTGTTGCCAGTGCTCTGGGCAGCTTCTATCATGGATGTGCTTAATTAAGTTGGGCCATGTTGCGAAGGCTTGCCGACAGTATCGGCATGTACGTGCCAAACTTGTCACGATCAACCTGTCCAGCGAGCTTATCCAGAGGTCTACCATGAGCCTTTCTGTGGTGTTGCTTGACCGCCGGAATATCGGGGAATGCCAGCAAGCACTCCGGGCATAGGAATGAACAGGTTGCTTCCCCAGCCCTTGTGCTAACCATCTGACCTATAGTATGTCCCGCCTGGACGTCCTCGGCTACTCCTTCCTCCTGCCCGTCTTGTGAGTTTCTTTGGGTTTGCCAAACCGTCCAATGTCCTACTGCGTAATCCAGCTGATCCTCCAGCTTTCCTAACAGTGCTGCCAGGCCTGGATCGTTTATCATCGGGTCGTCACTGGATTGCACGCGCTGCACAATGTTCATGAGGCGATGCTGGATCTGGACATGGGGTTCCTGAACCTTCAGCCTGTTGAATAGGTGAGTGGTGCTTTCTCTGGTTAGGTGGATCGGGCAAGCTGCAATCGCACGGACATGTCTTGCCACGCACGACCTGAGCAGACGGAGCTCGTGCGGTGTTATACCCGTCACTGCCACACCATGCAGCATGGAGGTCATGACACATGCTTGCCAAATCCTAAGCCTATGCGCAACGGATAGTCTGTGCTTACCCTGCAATACATGTTGGAGCCGACGTCGGTTTGCTTCGGCGCATTTTAGGCGGTGCCGGACGGTGCTTCGCTCGAACATCCCGAAAGAAAGAATAACTCCCAGATATTTGATCTGATCGACCATTGGCAGATTAATCACTCTACCTTGGGGGGTTTTTGCTATGAAGACGGGCGTGTCATCCATTCGACGTGTCCGGCGCTTAAGCCATGTTCCTCCCTTCTTGCCTCTTAGCTGAATGAGGAGTTGCGATTTCCCGGGGTTCACTGTCATCCCGAACTCCTCGAGTATTTGGAAGGTCATACCGATACAGTACAGGAACCAGTCTAGGTCTGACTCGGCATGAAACTCCCACTTTTCGAGCACATCGTCAGCGAATAGAGTTACTAGGCTTCGCACCCATTCGGAGCTCGTCGCCTCCTCCAATACCTGAAGTATAGCGCCAGTGACCGCCACCCACAAAGTAGGTGACATTGCGCACCCCTGCCTCAGGCCCCTGCCACATCTGACTGTGGCTTCCTGGCCTCCCACTTGAGGATGATATTGGATTTGATCGTGCCAGTCCGTGACTGACTGTATTAAATTGTCAGGCATGCCCGTCGTTTTCAAGGATGACAGCAGTTTTGGCCTGTCCACCCGATCGAAGGCCTGAGAGAGATCCAATGACAGTATAGCACTGCCGCGATAGTCGACAGTTGGTTCGCCTCGATGCCTCTGCTGAATATTGGGCGAAGCCGTGGAGAGGAGGTCACGCGCCTTCCGACAATGTCCTACCGCCCGCAAGACCGCAGTTTCAAGCAGTCTTCCCTGCAGATATGCGAACTGCGGATGGGCCACCGCCTTTCCACCTCCGTCCTGAAGGGCAATCGGGCGGAGGTTTGACGGCTTGTCCGGTGGTTTATGGGGTTTTGCTAACCACACGATCCAGGCATCGGTCCAGAGGCGCGGAAAAGCCAGCGATCCTCCTTCTTCGTACCAGCCTCGCAGCTTGGGTGCTAGGAGCTCAGCGAGTCCCTTCCACGCAGCATTAGGGGCGAGATGTCGAGGTGCAGACTTACTTGGCTGGAGCGTACGCAGGGCTTGCTCCTCTGTAAGTGCATGCCTATCAATCAGCTGCGCCTGGGCAAGGGGCGGCCGGTCGTGCTGGAAGAGATCCTTGCTGAAGGTCACTAGCTCCCGTAGTTCCTGGCTGTTGGTTAGGAGCTGGTTCGCATTCCCTCTGAGCTGCACGCGTTTGCGTGGTTGTTTCGGGGCCAGTTGCCTGATGACGCTGTAAAGCTCCTTCTGATTGTGATGTTTGGCAGCCTCCTCGGCCGCGTCAAGCAGCCGTAAAGTGCGTTCCTTTCTCATGCCTCTTCCGGATCTGCGGAAGTGCGTGTGCAGCTTTCGGAACCTACATTCCGTCTTCCAGAGGTGGAAAATGCCCTGAATGAGTGAGCTGTCCTTGCACATGCCGCCTGTCCTTTCGGTGGCTGGCGTTCGGCGGATAGCTCGGCCCTGGATGTTGGCCAGCTGTTGTACCTCTCTAGCATGAGACTGCGTCTGACGGTAGTAGTGCCACATGCTGCGTAGTGTCATGCTAATTCCACTTTGCTGCCAAGGTATGAAAGGCGCTTTGCGCTTTGCTGGGAAAACTCTTTGACAGGCCTCAACCAGGGCGTGATTCAGGGCCGTCGGTGTATCAGCCCGCTGAACACCTTCCTGGGCTGCGTGCCTGAACTGCTGCAATGCTGATCCTCCTTCCTGAACTGCTGCAACCAGAGCCTCCCGATCGTAAGCAGGCTTCGGCTGGGGTCGCGGCTGGTAGTTGCGGACTGGTATGCTGGCCTGAAGGACGAGGTGTCTGCCCCCACCTCTCCATGAGCAGAAGTGCAGGTCCTGCCTCGGTTGGGATGCGCGGGCCGCGGAATCCGCGCTACCCCGTCTAGTGATGATGTAATCGATCTGCGTGCGCGCTGCACGGCTGCCTTGAACCTCGTAGGTGTGGGCTTTACTTCGACGGCCCCACGTGTTTAGTGCTACCAGGCCGTGCGTCTGCAGGACCGAGTCGAATGCCGATTGATCAGCTGGAGGGGTGGAGCTGGCAAGCAGCCCTGGGCCCGTATGTCCTTTGGCCTGAGAAAGGGGGCAATTAAAATCCCCGCACATGACTAGGGTGTTTCGTTGGGCTACTGCAGATATCAATTGATGCAGCTTCGTCCACACACGTTCCCTATTGTGCACGAGTACCGGTGCCGGTGTCTGGGTGCTCCACACATATTGATACACGTTTATAATGTCAATATGACGCTGTGGAAATTCAAGCTTAACGACCTGTATGCGGCCGGGGACGACATTGTCGAATCTTATGTGCTCCGCCGTGATGAGTCTTTTGGAGACTAGCACCATGAGGCCGCTATTCTTGTGGGTTTTACATCCTGAGCTCACAACGTGCCAACGACCACTGGTGTAGGTTGCGTCGAGGCTCCAACCAGTCTCCTGCAAGCATATCACATCCCAGTCAGCGTTCTGCTGCAGCCAGTTCATAAGCTCATCATACGCGTCTGTACTCAGGGTACCCACATTGTGTGACATGATGCGGAGGCGCGGGCGGTGCCCTGGGTGCGGGTGGTGTGTGGAGTGATCCGAAGATTTATGGCGGTGTTCTGTGGAAGGCTGCATCTGTTCTGCGTTCAACTGTTGCGCTGTCAACCACTTGCCTCGGTACCACGTCCCCCCATTGGCTGAGGCCCTGTTGCGGGCCCGTCTGAAAGCTCTTTTCTGTACCCAGCTGAAGCCTGGGATCACCCGGGGTGGTGTTATGACCGTGGCATGGTTGGGTTCGATCTGGTGGCAGCAGAGAATGCAAAGTAATGGGCCTATGTAGTTGCTGCGAGAAGTGCTGATGCGTCTATGCTGTACCTTTGCGGACCCTGGCTGTACTGTGTGCCATGCCCAAAGCTTCGCTCCTGATTGGGGAGCGTCGCAGTTCTCGAGCTTATTGAGCTCCCGTAACGCTTGGGCTTGCGCCACAACCCTCGCCCCTAGAGACTGATGTGTATCAACTTGCCTATCCTTAACCAGTCTCCTGCCGGACTTGGGACCGGCTCTGGCTGTGTGTATGGAATTCTGCCTGCGCCGTAGTCTGGCTATGTCTACCTGTTGAAAGCCGAGGACTTGGGGTGCCCCTGAGGTACGCTTCGTTCATGTCTCTGCTGCTCTGTTGCGTGCACTCTGCTTTCCGAGCCGATGCAAGGCAGGCTGTCAGTTGCGCAAGCTTTCGGCTGTGGGGCCAACTAGCCGCCTGTCTCGCTGCGCTGCATTTTCGCGCCCCTGCGGCGGGGGCTCCGCTGTGGTGCTTATACCTGCCGATGAGCACTGCACAAAGGATGGTGCCGACGGTTTTAAGCCCACGCCTCTGGTCTGTGCTTGCATTGGCGTGCGACGCGATGGATGCCGCCATGGAACAGTTCCTGACATGTGGGCGGCTTCCTGTCTTATGAGTTGCCATGGGCCTCTTCCCGCCACCTGGCTCCGAGCTGCGTGGTGCCGTATGCGTCTCTCCAGCCTCGGCCCAGTATTGGTGAGTGGAAGGCTTTCTGGGGGAGTTGACAGGGCATGTAACGGTGTGCGGAGGCATGTGGGGACACTTCCCAAAAGTGTGCTGCATGAATTCCTAATCCCCTCCTTGCACATGCTCCTACTCTGGCCGGCACGCACATCATGTACATGTATGGCTCCGCTGCTGCATATCTCGAGTCTGGTCTGAGGTCTATCGTGGGGGTGTCACGGTAGGAGGTCGGCCGCTGCATGATGTTGCGGTTGTCCACCTCGGAGTATTCCGGCTGCTCCGTTTCAACTGAGCTGGGCGTCTCGATGGCGAACTCTATGACCCCCGCTCCTGCCTCCCCAGATGCCGGTGTATCTCCATGTGCTGTATGTGGGTCGTTCGAGCTGGCGGCAGCCGCCGACGTCGCCATTCCTTGCGCCTTGCGCGCTGGACCCTTCCAGACAGCTGCGCAGATAAGCTATCCGCGACTCATCCTCGCGCTGTGAAGAGATAGAGCTGGAGTCGGATGTCTGTGGGTTCGCGCTTGACGCCTCTTGCCTCGGGAGCGGTGTCCGCAATCCCAGTGGTTTTGGAGAAATCTCTCCCTCTCGCCTGTGCGTGGACTGGGTTGCAATGTGCCGCTCCGCGGCCGTGGGGTTGTCCCCCATCCTATCATCCTCGGTGTCCTCCTCGATGCCTGGCTCGTCCAGATGGTGTACCTGCTCCAGGAGGGGGAGCGCCGAGGGCATGGAACCCGCACGTTCCTCCCGTCCATTTCTCGATTGCGCGGTTCGTCCGCCTCATGGTCTGGGTGACCTGCTGTGTCCTTGGCGGGTGCGGTGGCCGCTTTTTCTGGAGTCTGGGTAGGGTCTGTGGCCGTGGCCAGCCGCTCCGGGCCATCCATTGTGCGCTGCCCCATCATCTGGGTTTCGGCCTGTTAACTCCACTCCTGCCACCATCTGTCTCGTAGCGCTCCTGGGCAGGATTGGTGGCCTGGTCGCGCCCGTCCTGATGAGGCCTAGCCTTGCCACTCAGGCTCCAGTCCTGCCAGCCTTGGTCGTCATCGGCGTAGTCGTGCCTCCTAGCCGGTGTCGGCGGCTCTGGGGGTGGCCACGACCTTGATGAAGTGCCAGCAGCAGCTTTGGGCTTAGCGGCCGCCGCCTTTGCCCTTGCTTTGGCTTTGGCCCAAGCTTCTGCCCGCGCTTGGGCGATATACCCTGTCGGTTCCTGACCTGTGGTTCTCAGACTCGATGGAAGCCGTCGTGCCGACCTAGCTTTGGCTGGCGGTGACGGCATTGCCTTCCGCGGTGATCCCTCTATGGGGGTGAATGGCTCGAGAGATGACCTAAACCGATTAAAGGATGGAGCGGAACCCCTGCCTAGCTTAGGCCCAATGCATGTGCTAGGATACCGGCACGTGTGATTGCTCTTAAGGTCCTTTCCTAGAGGGTTATGGCTATCCAGGGTGATGGGCATCGTTCTGTCCTTCTTGGGCATCAGTCCGCTAGGAGGTAGCTCATTGGTTCGGCATGCAACATTGTGGCGCAGTGGAAACTGACTCGAGCACTGAGCACTCCACTGTCTGTCCGTTGCCTCCGACTCGTTGCCAGGGAGCGTCACAAAAGTAGCAATCGCCTTTCATGTAGTGGCCAAGGCTGCCACACTCCTCGAGTGTGGTGGGTATGTCCGTCTTCCTGCGCGCGGACCCTGTGGTATTATGCCTGCCGCCATGGTCCCCTCTTGCGTTGCAGAAGCGATATTCAGGGACGATCATGTACCCTTATTTCTACTTTGAAAGCCACATGAATCACGAGGTGGGCAGGTGAAGAAGGCAGAATCTGAGTGCTTGGCATGTGCGGAGTCCGCAACACTATGGGTCCCGGCCTGGGCATACGTCAGGTGTCGACTGATCGGCCCTATTGCACATGAATCGTTCCGCCCTGAGTCCCCGGCACGTGCGGAGACCGCAGCGTCCCTGCCGGCCTGGCCAGTGCGCGGCAGAAACCCTAGTGCTTGCACGGGCTTACTCCTATGTACCTGCAGAGTGTGAGGATTGGCTCGGGTGAGTGGCAAGGCATCACTGGCGGAGCTTTTGTGCCTTTGGCAGCGACACAGTTTGCAATAGCATGTCCGGCAACAGAGGCCGCTGTTTGCCAGCATCTTAGCCATGGCCTTGTGCTTGATCAAGCTGCTCGGTCCCACTCGCGTGTTCTCAATGTCTCCAGGCCTGTTTGGCGTACACGCCGACGTTCTGCCACTTGAAGGTATTCCGCCTTTCGGCCTGCTCCAGCCCCAAAATCCTCGCGGATTTGCTTGGCTTGGGTCTGCTGAGGGCGGAGACCGCATCCTCCTTCCCCCATGTGCTCGGGTGTCTCAGCCCAGCAGGTCGCCTCCAGCAAATCTTCGAGGGTATCCCTCTCTTGGCCTCCGTCGCCCTCAGCGTCCTGTCCAGTGCTGGGCGTCCGCCGCTCACCTCCAATCGGAGTGCCCGGTACCGGCATTGCTGGTGTGCACGATGCAACCGCAGGCGACAGGCAAGTTTTGAAAGGATGGGCACTATCCACAAAACCCTGCGCTTCCCAGGTAGGGGAGAGTAGCAAACCTAAAGTCAATCCCCAATCGGAACCTGGCGCGTCCGCTAGCCCTGCTTGGTCCAGAGACACTGCCGTGAGACTTGCTGTCGCAATAAAATGCAACGCATGCCTGTTCCTGCATTGGTGATGGTGCACATGTTATCCCCGTGTTGGCTGTCAATCCATCTGGTTGACTCCCGACAAGTAGGACACCCACCGAGCTGCTTAGGAAGTTCAGCTGCTGGGGCCATGTCCCTGAACGTGACTGCCGGGCCCCCCCCCTACCTAACCTCAAAGCTCATCCTCCCTGATGCTGCGAGGGTTTTAGGGAGAGACTCAGGGAGTGTCTCTGACTCGTTGGGGCCTTACCTCTCGGTGTCCTGTCCTTTGGCTGTGGGAGCCAGTACCTCCATTCCTGCAACTGGCTTGGCTTGTGCTGCGATGAAGTGTACAAAGCAAGGCCTTTATTATCATCGAGCTCGTGCCGTTTGAGTTCTTCAACCAACCTCACAACCGCCATGTGCTGATATGCCGGAGGTGCTCTGCACAGGTTATGGATTGTTTCGGCTTCAAGCGCACTGGCTCTGGCAGGACCATGTGATCACCGAAGTACGTGGATACCGGGCAGCAACCCAGACTCTACGTGGCTTGTAAATGCCTACATGTACCCTGGTTGTGAGCCAGCACTGTTTACAACGTGCACACATGGAGTCAGCAAACTTCAATAGGCCCCACAAGCACAACATTCCCGCGAGAGGGCACCAAGCATCTTTGCCACTCCGATTGTGTATCTGGGTGTCCCAGTGCGGAGTCCGCGGGCCCTGAGCGGTTGCCTCGTTCATCTGCTGCCTTCGCTCTCCATAGGGGCGGCGTCTGGTGGTGCGGCAAGTGAGCAGCTTGCATGGTATGTATAGGCCTCCAGGACGATGGTGGCCCGGCCCTCATTGTCCAGTAGCCTATATGTCAGCTGGCGCGTCTTCCAGCTCCGCGTCCAGAAGATGGGAAACCAGTAGCGCTTGCGAGTCCTCGAATAGGCTGTGCACTCGCTGTTCCAGGGGGGGCAGTCCCGCTTGTCTGATGGTTTGCCAACTGTCCAGAGTCTGTGCCGTCCACAATCGGTCCTGAAAGCAGTCGTTTGGTCCCATGTAACAAGCTATCGAAGGCTTCCACGTGGCGTTGGAGCTCCCGATGCCACTCCACAGGAATGAGGGGCGTGACCTCCCGCCTAACCTGCGCCATCCCGCATCCAACCAGTCTACGTTTGAGCGCGGCTCCCTGGGCTGCCGCACTTCGCCGGGGAGTTCCTCGCGTGCCCAGAGCCCTGCGCACGCCTCCATTCCAGTCCCTGTTGTCGTCATGCAGCGTAGGATCCCCCATATCCTGATCCATGGCAGCATATGCCTAAGCGCACTATGTACTACAGAATTTGAGCCAGAGGGGCTTCGCTTTCGCTGCTGAACTCCAGGCAACGAATTCCTCCGGTGCTCCCAACCATCCGAACGGCATGACCAAGCTGATCACCACTATCCCCAAGAGCTTAACTGCGAACTCCGGGACATCGCGAGGGCGGAGGTAATGCCATTTGAACGCTCTTGGGACATCCCTTTTCGCACATCGCAGGGGGACGCGCGGGTGCCGGGCTCTCCACCAGAGGGCTTGTCTTGCCACCCCGGTGTGTCTAGGTTGAGGCGCTGGCGGATGGTTGAACTTGGAGCCGGAGGCGTTCTGCTTCCTCATGTCGTTTATGGGCCTCCCTTCAGAGGAGATGGTCCGATCTGGGTTTTGCTTGGGGACCCTCTCTAAAGGGGACTCGGCCACACCCGAGCGAGTCAGGACCTCTTCCACCCGGGTCGACCATTAGTAAGCCGCGTCCTTGCATGAGCTCCTCCTCGTCGTCTCACAGAGCCATGGTTTTTGGCAGCCTCCCTGACCGGCGCGGTCCCTCTTCGGCTGGGGACACCTTCCGAGGCCATCTCTTTGAGGTAGGCTGCATGCAAGGTGCAAGTGGTTGCCCAGAAGCTCAAGCCTTTCCTGGTTGAGCGCTCGGGCAGCTCTTTCAACAGTTCCCGCTCCTTTGAGGAAACATGATCCGGCTTGGACCGCTGCAGCTAAAGCCGTGGCTGAGTAGTCCTGGCGGCATGCGTTCAAGTAGGAGCGAGCCAACTTGGGGATCGGGGCGCGCCGCGGAAAGCCTGGACCACGTCGTGGCCAGCGGCGACCTGGCGCCAGTCCCAGTGCTCGAAGGCGGCTCGAGCGACGAGCCCCCAGGCGGCGCAGAGCGCCACCGAATATTGCTGGGCCACGCGGGCGCGTGGAATTTTTGGAACTGCCACAGAACCGCCTTTCAGGGGCGCGTGTTTGTGGTGAGGGCCCACGCCAGGGCAACGGCGAGACAGAAGCAGCCGGGCCCAGGATAGATCCCTGACGAAACGAGCCACCAGGTACGTTTGCGATGAAAGTGCCCCGGCGTACCTTCCTCCGCGCCCAAGTACCATGCGCACATGTCCATGGCCACAATGCGGGCGCCGGTACGCCTGCGCAGCCGCCGCATGCTGGGCATGTCCCAAATTTTGGGATAACGGCCCGAAGGGGCACTGCTCTCGAATGCAAACTCGCGACCATGCTCAAACAAAGACTCACAAAGGGAGGCGGAAAGATCAGCGAACTGATTGCCCAGCAATTCGTCCGGACGGGAGCCGTCCCCTTCAGGACGAGCATGAGCGCGAGTGCCACCATTCAACAGCTGGAAGTCACAGTAGGTGGTACAAGGCGACCCGAATTGCCAAAAATTCGGGACGCCTGGGGCCGGTGCGGCCACAGTTAGGTCGCGCAAGCGCTTAATAACTGGGGCCTTCGTGAGGTCATGCTCAGGTTGAGGATACTGCATGCGCAATGGGTCCGCGTAAAGCTCAACCTGAACAGCACACTCGAATCCCTGATGTCGCAGGCCAGCCGTCCAGCCAGCCCATCCGGCGAATACTTCTTGGCCTATCAGGCCATGCTTGAAGGAGGGACGATCTTGCAAACGATTGGTAGGGAGGTCAGGCACATCGGCCGGGCCCCAGTCAGGCCGGTCAGCGACTGGGTCGCCTTCGCCAGCCCGACATGGTGTTTGCAGCTGGCAGCAATGATGGCAGGGGTGCTGCTTAGAAACCATGGGCACGCCGACACCCTCGCCGCGCTCCAAAAATGAAGCCCATCCCTGTGCCTCAATGTCCCGGACCACCTTGCCTAAGGGCCGAAAGTGCTCGAGGAGCTCGATGATGCGTGTTCCAGGTAGGGGGAGGGCACGCATGTGGCCTTTATGTACGACGACCATGCCCCACCTGGTAATGGCGTCGGTGCCCCGCAGGACATCCAGCTCCAGGGTGCCTTTGGAAGAGATGCGCAGGACCACCAAGGTGCGTCCGGTCATGAAAGCTGGTGCGAACAGCTGCCGGACCCGATAGTCTTTCTCGTGGTGCGGCGCCAAGCAGTCGTGTGCGTTGTGCCGGACACTGCATCGCCCAAGTAGGTCTGGGCCTCAGCGGAGATCTTGAGCAAGAGCGAACACCCGTCCTACATGAAGGCACAGGCATTGCCTGCTCTCCATGGCCGGTGCGGCCCCAACAAGGGAGGGGAACCCTCCTTCACCTCCAACTTGTCCACAAACGCTTAGGGTACAACTTGGAGGTGAGGTGCACTGCACCGCCGGAATACTGGGCAGGGGAGGATGCCATGGGGCAAGACGTCACGGCGGCTTCTGCGGGTCATCTTCCGGCGCCTGGCCGCTCTTGAAACTGCCTGCATGCCTGCGCTTCTTTCGTCGTCAAGGCGGGCATTCACCAAATGAGCTGCGACGTGGGACTGGTAGGGGGTCACGATAGACTCGGAGACGCTCAGTGGCAGTTGGGTCCTGGATAGGGGTATCGTCAGTAACCTGACCGGGGCGAAAGGACGTATGCCAGGACAGGTCCGGCCCAAGCCCGACTTCACTGAGCTCCTTTTCCATAACGGTGAGGGGGCCCTGGAAATCGGGTGGAAGCTGCCAGCCGGCCTTAGCTTTGCCTGCTTTGGCCTTGGCTTTGGCTTTAGCCTTGGATTTGCCCTCTGGTTTTCCTCCATCCTGCTGCTTGCTCTGTTGATCGTCCTTCATCTGAGCCCCATCAACTTCCTTCGGATCGACCTTCTTGTCACCACGAAGACCTCCTTGTCGTAGTATTTGCATAGCCTCCGAAGGATCAAGTTTGCCCATGGAGGGCAAAGGCTCATGTGCATTCGGGCAACTAGAGCCCCGAGCGCAACCGATGTGACACGCCGCGTCCCAGCAAATGGGCTTTTTGGTTTTGGGGTCCACCGGCGCGTGGGTAACCGAACGGGTCACCTCTTGGGGGGTCAGCCGCCGACCCGCAGGGTAAGCCTTACGGGGTTCTGGGGGCGCCCCAGATTTGGGGGGGTCGCCGCTCGGGCGGCCTCCTCGCGATCATTGCATCTCAAGCGTAGGGTCGGTCTCGACCTCGTCTTCGCAGTTACCGGTATCAGTGCCAGCCGCTTTGTTGGGCCTTCGGGTATGGTTAAGGGCTTGCTCATGAAGCTGCTTGTTGAGAAGCCGTGTCATGGCCCGCTGCTGGCGCGGGAGGACAACGGTCTGGAAATAGCCCTGAGGATCCTTGAGGTCCCATACCCGGGGGTGCCATCATCGCTGGGGGCGAGGGCGATCAGCTTGAGGTCCTCGAGCCGCGGGTTCTCCGTGCCAAGTTTGGCACATAGCTGACGTCGGCTTTCGCGAATGGCCTCGCACCAGACTGCGTTAAGCTCTTCGTAGAGCCTTATGCAGTAATTTACCGGACACGCGTTCTCGTCCTCTTCGTTGGCTTCGCGGAGGAAGGATAGGAACGCTAACCTCTCTGGGACATGTTCCAATCCGTACGCCAAGCCAAACACTTTGACGGCATTTTCCGCACACCTCGACCAAGTGAGGAAAGCGGCTGGTGCCTTACTCCTCTGCTCGAGCCGATGATCGGTGGGGGGAGTCCAGGCCTCCACTTGCTCAGCCTTGGCAGTGGCGCAGTCGGTCGCGAGGAGGGTATAACTATTTTTCCCTCCTCACCAGAGCCCCGCGATAGAAAGGGCCAGGTGGTTTGTTATCAGAACGGGCCAGCGGATGAGCTGCAGCATGTGCTTGGCGTGGTGCCCGGCCCGTTTGATGCAACGAGGGACGGGGTTTTGTTCTTCACCAGCACATGAAACGGGCTCGAGACGGGTGCAGGCTTGGCGGCTTCACTCCTTCCCTGAAGCTCCCATTTTGGGAGTTCCATGCCTGGTACGTCGTAGATCTCGGTCGTTGACGGCCTCCTTCGCTCGGCACTCTCTGGTGCTGCCTCAGGCGGCTGGCACTCCCCCATCTGAGAACGGGGAGGAGTAGCGAACTCCTCCCGCTCGGAATTGCGAGGGGAGAGGCGAAACACACGTCCCTCCTCATGGGGCAGAAACGCTCTCTCCGGATTGGCGGAGATCTCCAACTTTTGTGGCCCAGATAGAGCTAGGGGGCGACTGGCCTTGGGACTTACGGAAAGCCCATCCCAGGAGTTGATCCAGTCGGCCAAGTGCTGCAGGATCTGGCTGGCAAACACCGACACCCCTGCCAGGTCTCCTCCAGCTGGCTCGAGGTGAAGGTGCTCATCGATCCACTGCTTCGAGAGGCGTCCTCCATTTTCAGGTCTCCTCCAGCTGGCTCGAGGTGAAGGTGCTCATCGATCCACTGCTTCGAGAGGCGTCCTCCATTTACCAAGGCTGGGGGGTGGCGAAACGGACAAGGCTGGCATAGGGATTGAGATTAAGAGTCTCTCGTTACGCCGTGAGTCGGGAGCAACCCCTTCCACCCTGCCACAGAAGAGGTACCAACGAGGGGGTTGGTCAACCAAGTACGGCCGAAGCCTCACCAAGACACATCCACCACTCGGGACCGCTGTCCGCTGCTCCAAGTCCACCTGCGGTCTTCGACTGCAAGAGCTGTTGTAACATCCTGGAGTTCAAGACCTACCTGTACAGCCTGGCAAGGGTCCTCGACGACCTCAGCTTCGGACTCAGAATCCGGGTCAAGCGCTCTCAGTACTCCTCGTTCCTGAATTTGGCGGGGGGCACTGCCTCGACTAGGCCGACGTGCCATTGGCCCGCGCCCAAACCAGAGAACTGCATGGCGAAGGAGTCCGAGAACCCGACGGCCCAGGAGAACCCCTGCTCGCCAAGGGCCAAAAATGGCCATAAGCTCCGAGGTCAACTAGTGCTTCCGAGTCGGCGGCAGCGTAAGCTTTGCAATGGAGCAGGGCGGGATTGGAAGAGTGGCACAGGTGGATGCATTGGTTACGTTCTAACTCTTCTCGCAAACGCCTATCCGTGGCGCCCAACACCCGAGCGTAGCGGACCGTCAGACCCGTTCGGTCGATGCGGGAGCCTCCTTCCCAGTCGGGCTGCAGGCGCGCTGCTCCAGCGGGCATTTTCACGAGCACGTCGTTGGGCTTACGTCCGGCGTCCCTTCCCCTTATCCTCCTTTGGAAGAATTCCGTGTCGGCCGCCCGCGCTGCATCAGGTCCAGCGAACTCTGGGTCGAGATAGCCCCGGTGAACTTCGACAGAAACAGGGGTGGCGGGACCGGCCTGTGGCTCGGCTGGACCAGCCCGACGGCCACAGCAGCAGCAGAGATAATGCTGGAGCACCGCCCAAGCAAGGCCGATCAGAGTACCAACCCCAAAGAAGGAGAGGAAGGACCGGGCCACAACGGGCCAGTAATTTCCAAAGCACCACAAACCCGTGCGGTCAACGAGGTAGGTGGCCCACCCACCGCCAGCGCTGGCTTTGCCATCCTGGAGGCGTGTGGAGAAGACCCGACCGGTGGCCCACTCGACTAGGAGAGAAATACTCCACCAGCCCCAATCGAGTTCCCCGTCAGCTACCCCATTCGAGGGGGAGGGAGGGGAGCACTCTTCCACCAACTCCAGGAGGAGCCCGTAGTGCTATGAGAGGATGATTTCTGAGGGGCCGGTCCGGCCTCTGGGGAGCGGGGGTATGCCTGAGGGGTACGACTTGGACGGAGCTAGAGGAGGGTTGCTGAAGTTGGTACTATTCTGCGCACTCCACCCAAGAAGGGCGGTGCGACCATTCCCCCACGCAAACCACCCTGAAACGACCGGGAAAACTAAAAGTCCAAGGCGCAGGCCGACCACCATGGCTTATGACACTGTCTTTTCACTACGAAAACTACGTCAACGCTTGAGCACAAAAATCTTGTGCCAAACGGGAACGTCGTTGGCAGAACTCTACGTTATTTCTAACAATCAATTGGAAACCCCCAGCTGCCAAAGCTCTTTCATCCCATAGTCTCGGGCATTACTTGTCGTTCCATTCGTTTAGGGTTGAAGGTTTAGGGCTTAAGGGTCGTGGGTTTAGGGTTTATGGTTTCAGGCTTAACCCTAAACCTTAAACCCCTAGCACCAGACGACAAGCTTAAGGATAACAAGTGTTCATGTTTCTTGGGTCATTTGGCATTCCACCCCATCATCTATAGTAGTCCTTCGGTCAACTCCTTTATAGTAATAGCTCCTAGTCCCTTGTGGTACCCATTACAGGGTGGGGAATCGATCCTAAGTAGTCCATACATCGTCCCCTATTGGTAAGAACCAAGAAATGTCACAGGTCATAGCGGTCATGGCACGAAGTTTGAGCTTGGGTCCACGACGCAATGACTTGCTGATGGCTCCGGGGCCGTAGACGATGCGCCTAAAGTTGGTTGCTGTTAACGAACCTAAAGTCAGTTATCGTTATATGGGTATATTGTGAATATACCGTTTCCTTGTTATAGTATTCCAATTAATTTAATAGCAACTCAGTAAAGTGGGAGGTAGTACGGAGTCAAAAGGAGCCTTGAAGCAAAGATGTCGGATGTTAGTAGGGAATGAAAGAATCCAATACAGGGACTATTCTAGCAGATTAAGCAGGGGCTGTTTTTTGGATCCATTACTAACTCCTCCGTAGCACCAAGAAGTTCCTGAGGCAGGGGAATGGACACTAGGATCATTCAGGTGTAATCTACAAATGGAATTACATGGGGATCCTGGGAATTAAATCAGAAGTATTCAGAAAACCCTGTTTATGATCCCGGGCTCCGTGGTCGCTCCGATATCCCATTCCTTTGCGAAGTGAACATCAAGATGATAGACTGGTTCAACCCTTGGGCAACTGTTCTTTGGGCGCATCTTAAGCGGCCATGACGGCAACACATGCCACTAACTCACAGTGTTCCAATCGCGGTCTTTGTGCAGTTTACTGCTGGGGCCATATGCCAAAGGGATTGTTGACAAGGGGCTCATCATGTTAGAAGCCTATTACAGGCTCAGCTCAGATAGCATTGCATATTGGTTTTTCAGGCCGGATGACATGAGTCCTGTACTTTCATAAGTTCACCAATCGCACGAAATCGCAGATGCCACATTAACAAAGAAGCACCTTCTGCTTAGTTGCTGCATGGCCACAAGCATTTTCAAGTTACGTCCGAATACATATTACGTCCTCCGCTTCTGCCTGCCCAAGGCAGGTCAGACAGGAGCGTGCTGCAGAATTGCCGGCACAACTCGAATTTGCTCAGATGAGTAGTATTCTATGTGGGGATACTACGGTACCCGGTATAGAGTAGGATTATATCCTCCTTTTGGGGTATAGTGTTTTATATAAGGCGGGAATCTTGCCAGGTTGAACCACCAAAAAAAATGCTACTCCAGTGTTCACAGGGCATGGTGCCCCGCCTGCCCTTTGCTTGCGGGTGGTGAACTGGTAGGGAATGGCGGACTGGACTTTGATGGAAGTCCGTATACGGGGGTTTCCCAAAATTAGGCGTACCGTTTTGGGTGATAAGGATTTTTGTACTGTGGGGTCTATATTGGGGTTCCCTTATCCAGGGAAACTACCAAATATCCCCATGTATAATTGACCTTCCCGTTTCTTCATTCCTGATAAACCACTAGGAACCACCAGCAAGCCTTTTCTGCATGTAGCAAGTTTGGAGTCGGTTGCTTGGCCATGTTCATGGCTTCCCTTATCCACCTTCTCGGACCTTTTGATGGCTGGCGTTTGCCAAGGTGGCTTCTTTGGGCATTGCATTGCGAACCGGAAGCCTAAGCCCTAAACTCTCAGTGATCAAGCCGTCAATAAAAGTTTGCCGCTGCGAGAGCATCCCCAGATTCATGTGGAGCGTAAAGATGACAACTACATGCGGGCTCCTCATAATAGGTACCCTCACGGACCCTGCGGGCTCCTCATAATAGGTACCCTCACGGACCCTAGGAAAATGCAGATTTCAAATGGAATATTCTAGGTTCGGGACCATTTTAGGGAAACACCAAGTAACTTTTGCAGGCAGCCGGCCCAAACTGTTGTTATCGGTGTTATTTCAAAGTCGTAGCGACCCTGCCCAGGAAATCCCCGACTCCCTACGGGATCCAAGAATGGGAACCCCTTAAGCATTTTCCCACTACCACGTTGGGGAAACTAGAGGATTATTGGCGCGTTCCAGTTTTTGGATCCATCTGGGATTTTGGGTTGCAATGCCGTCGACCAGACAAACCTGAAGCACGAGCAATGGATGCGGCCCGCGCACAAAGTACTTT
>CAJNIZ010024781.1:46137-65945 GCA_905231905.1 Symbiodinium pilosum
ACGGACACCTGAGGGCCACTCAAGCTCACACTCAACCTGTTGCAACAGCCAAACCAAACCCGAAAGCCCTTCCCGAGGAAGCTGTTGCAACGCCTGCAAGGTCCACCCGTCTAATCCTCCTTTCTTACCCACCATGTGCTGCAAACATTTTGAGACCTGAGAGGAGGAAATAGGGGTCAGAGCCTCTGCCTGGTTGCGTGCTGCGTGCAACAAGCGTCGTGACGGCAAGAACTCAGCACTCGTGTGACCCCAAATCTGCCCCCAAAAATCGCGTCTACAAGTAGCACGCTCAGCGACAGGTTTGTAGTTATAGGGACGGAGGTAAGAGACCTCATCCCGCTTCAGGATTTTATGTGCCTCTCTCAGTTTACCCGCCTTTTTCTCAAAATCATGCTTCTTAGCGACTATCATAATCTTGAAAGCATGTTGGGCTCTCGCCTCAAGCGTAGCAATCAGATTGCTGCGAAACACGGCCCCAACTTGATTGATCTCATTCAGGATTCTACTCATACCCTTCCGACTAAACTTGTGGGGATCAACAAAAACAAGGCCAGGCTGAGCATGCTGATGAGGTTCATGCTGCACAGTTCCCCGCAACTCCCCAATCCTAGAGGACATTTCCCAGACCTTGTCCAAGAGGGTATGCTGAAGGCCCCACTGCTCCCCTTTCTCGTTTAAACGCGCCCAATCCGCGACCAACCGCAAAAGAGTAGACCAAAACCAGACAGCGCTATCCCGAAAAATGGCCTCCGACGGTTGCGATGCAACACGTGGCTGCCAGACTACTTGAACAGCCTTTCCCAAGCCCATCATCTCACCCTGCGAGGTGCTCAACAGGTACTGCTCAGCCTGTTTGCACCAGTTTTGATAACCCTGTTCTAAGCCCTCCCCTTTGCAAATCTCCCAAGAGCTCCAGGGCCAGCGGGGTCCAGCAGCCAATGTTGGCTCAAGCCGCGGGAGAGTAGGAATGAACTCATGCAAGGCCTGACGACGAAGCTTATAAGATACCGCGTAATGGGGGCGCCAAGGCACCTCAGTACTAAGCTCAACGGAGACTAAACCCTCAAGAGACCCATGCAAAACCATATAGTCGATGGTGGAGCCAGTGTTTATGGTTGGCAATGACGAAGAGCAAACTTGCCCTCCAATCAAGCGTGGCCACCCAGATGTCACTAGCTCACCAGGTTCGCAATTAAAATCTCCTAGAACCAGCCAAGGGCCTTTCAAGCTCGTCAGAAATGAGCCGATATCCCTACGCAACAGTTTGTGAGCTTCACTGAAAATCCCTTCCACAGGGAAATACGCCACCACTATCACCAAGTCAAACCCTTTAAACCTACACCGGCTAGCAACCCAGCGATGGCTGCCCACAGCCAACGGTTGGCAGTTAAGGTGTCTGCGAGTGGCCAGCATGCATCCCCCACTTGGGTGGGCTTCCTTAATTACAGCTGGTTGGGCATTGGCGTAGTAACCCCTGACTGAAAAGAACTCATCAAGCTCCCTAACGTTACAAAGTCTGTGTTCCACCAGGGCCACGGCATGGGAGGCCGGCTCTTTAAAATGTGTCTGCGCCTTCTGTGACCAAGATGTCACATTAGCGAAGAACAAGGAAAATTCATCGCTGCTCCCGCCCTCTTCAACAGTGACCTGGCCACCACTGGCTACAGCTGGAGAGAACTGGTATGCCAGAGTCTCTTCAGCATCACAAGCCCTAACCGCCGTCCAGCTGGGACTGAGAGCCTCAGCCCCACCGCAGCAGGCCATGTCCCCCAGATTCACCAAGATAGACGAGTCTGATGCCTCACCTGATTGGCTCGACCCCACAATCTGCTGTTGTGAGTTGTCAAGTGAAAATTGGTTTTGCTGAGGCTCTGTGCTAAAGGCCAGGTAGCGGCTGATCCGCCCCGGCAGTCGGAACACCATCCTCTTCCATGTCTTCCAACTCCTCCCAATCGCGTTTTGTTCCTCGGATTCTACTGTCCAACAGCCCTTGCAGCTGCTGCTTCTGGTCGGGATCCAAGGAATGGTCCAAGCGCCCCATGGCTTCCAGCAACTGAGCTGGGCCAAGGACCTCCGGGTCCATACCAGCTTCATCCGGCATCGCCAGCTTTGCACGCCCCAAGCTAGTTTGCAGTACCTGCTCCTGATACGCATGGGTGGCTGCATTAAGCTCCGCAATTGCCCCGTCCAATTCCTGCTGAATCTCCTCCATCCGGTGAGTCGCCTCCCGCAAGGCTTCCTCAGCCTGTCTCTGCTTTTGTTCCAGGACGACCTTACGGTTGCCAACTTGCCGGAGTTTACCTGAAGCATCCTTGTAGCACTTTTGTGCCTCCACCACTGGGTCCTTCCTAGAATCAACCCTCTCACGGATACTTTTCGCAACAGCTTCGCCCAACTGCTGCGGCATGACCCCAAAGTCCACCAAGGACAAGGTGAGTTGCTCCCACAGCTGCACGATTTGATCAGGTGGCCCCCCTTCCAGCTCACCAGACCCCTTTGCTTGTTGCAACGCTGCGAGCATCCGGATTTTTGCCCCCTCACCCGTTGCCTCCACGGGTTGTGCGGGCTGTGTTTGAGGCTGCCCAAACCGAAATTGTGGGATCTGAGGGGCCCCTTGCCCTCGAGGGAATTTTCGTACCTGAGACTTGGGTGCTGCATGACTTCCCCACGGAACATCTGCCCCATAAATCTCCTTGAAGAGATCATAGTCCCGTGGGCTGTACCAACTGCCGCACTGACAGACTGGTGCATAGCGCAGCCGGTTGATCCATACCCACCTAGGACATGATGGACACTGAACCCACACGCCATGACCAGAAAGATCAGGTTCCTGATACTGCGACTGATGGTATGACTGGCGCGGCCTAGGCCGCTTTTTGTCCCATAGGTGTTTCGGCCACGGGTCTTCATGCCACTGCCACCCCATTGCATGTACAAACTGGTTTTTCTAACAAACCCGGTTTTTCCGGCAGCTCCCACCAAAATGGAAGCTTTTCACAGGACACACTATGGAACAGAGCTTCAAGCCAAATAAGCGCTATTCAGCAAAATTTGAATACAATACCCGAAGAGAGGACAAAGGACGTCAGGCATTTGTCAAACCAAGCTGGTCACACAAAGCCAGGAGAGACAGTACCAAGCCATCTCAGGAAGTTGACACAGTATTTGCACTTTGCTACATGACAAGATCAATGCCACCTAGATGTCTGCGCGGATCCGCTTGCACGTGCACAAACTGGGAATCTCTTTAGCGTGACTGGTGGAAGCCTTCAGCTCAAAAAGAATCACTTCCGCACAAGACCTCCAATTCCACGAGAAGTCCTTTAAGTAGTCACAATGGAGTGGGATCAAGCTCACTGACTCCATAGAAAGCAAGGGACAACGTAGAATCCCACTTGAAGTGCCAAGACTGTGGAGCACCAAATCGATTCCGTCCTTGTGCGTTTGACACAAAAGCATTCATTTCTTTCAAATTCTGCATTCGGCACTATTGATCTTGATGACTGCTGAAGACAATGGATAAGCCGGGCTGTAGTGATGCCGTCGGGGCGCCTTTGTTTGCGTTCTTTGACGCAGGATGGCAAAGTAAACTGTGGCGCGAGGTCATGACAAGCTGCTGTACACATGGTTACGTACAGGGATGGTTGAGATTGAAACTACTCAGCTCGCGTCCTTTCACCACTGTCGTCTTGGGCATCCACCTGCCAAGCCGCAGACATGACAACGCCCCATCTTAGCGCCCATTGTCCATGCACAGAAATTGTACCAGCTAGTTTGCCCAGCACATGCTGCAGCAGCGTTGAAGCTTCAAGATCCCATGTGCAAGCCTGCGGTTCTTCATCTTGCGCAGGATCGTATCCTTTGTTGGTCACACTCTCCACCATTTTGGCTCTCCGATGTCAAAAAAATAGGTAAAATCCTTCATAACCCCAATATACTATAGTAGTTTCCATTTAATTTTCCATTATCCTTATATATACCCCTACATAACCCCTATAATAATAGAGTAGTTTCCATTTTCTTTTCCATTATCCCAATTTTTAACCCCAGGGCAAAGCTGGGATCATGATTTTTGGCCCAGGACTCCTCGCAATCTGGAGAAACCATTGCCAATCACATTGGCTTGTAATTTGGACATTCCCAGCCACGCGCAGGAGGGAAGTGTGTCGTTGATTCACTTGCATACCTAGAAGACTGCATGAAGATTGACGCTAGAGATGCGGGGTTGGTGCTGTGCTGTTGTTGATCATGTTGCTCTGCATGCTGCAAGCCGCGGCCAAAAACATGACTCCACCCCATTGCGCGCAAGTAACACTTCTGATAGGCACATGAAGGTCTCGAGCTAGGCCTGAGTAGTGGGAGGGACTAAGCACCTTGTACAAGAGTCTCTCTTGCAAGCCTGCTGCAACTCCCCGGGTTGCGCCCAAGGCCTGCACAGCGAGGCGCTGATAAGTTAAATCCTCTGAGGGCTAAACATCCCTGTACCCATGGCCTATCACCTAGGCGTGTTCCTAGCAACATCACAACTAACATCGTCGATTCCCAGCGCCGCGTTTCAGAGTCCCTCCGTCCGAGCAACCATATGACGCATATGCACTCGCATGAAGATTCAAGAAAAATTGCAATCGTCTTCGGGCTCGCTTTACGCGTCTTGCAGGCTGATCTGATTTTTTGTGGTGTCTGCTATGTTTTGGGAAAAGTACTCGCTAGTCCTGTTAGAGGCAACGATTATTTCCAGTATTGTTACAGACATTAAATCCTAGAATTTCCAATGCAAACCCTGAAATCCCTAAACACCTGAACCGAAAGCTTACCTGGCCTGTCCCAAGACACCGTGTACCCCGTATAGATTAAACAGCATAACTTCTATGAGCTGCTACACCAGCAACCAGAGATCCCACCTCTTCAGCTTGGGATACTATGGGAAATTCCAAAGCTTGATGGGGCGTCCCCCTGAATGTACACATCAGACATCCCCACGTCTGGGGTGGAAAAATGATGGTCCCATTGTCGATACCCTGAAGACCAGGTGCCGCTTATGCAGGGCACTTTAGACTGGACCATAATCTTGACAATTTGACAGCCCCCATGTACTGCCTGTGACCATTTTGCAACACATACCCCCATATAACTCCTTTAACCCTTCAGGAGACACCTAGCTTATAATTGATGACTCCCCGAAATCTTACAAAGAGTGACCCAGCTATACAATCCCCAACGGCCCCCATGCAAACCTAGTCTCCGTCTAATTTTCCATGTTCTTCTCCACTTGGTTCTCGTTGTTCCTTTAGCTCCTAGAGCCCTTTGAAAAAGCGATCCAAACCCTAAACCAACCCCAAACTCGAAACCCTGTATAATTCCATATATCCTCGAAACCCTGTATAATTCCATACATCCGAATCAACTTCCCTATGTCTCCTATATAATCCCGAATCCTATAACCCCTTTAAAATTGGCAAGGGCTCTTGGTAGCCTATCCAGCAGCTTTGGCCGAAGGCAGCTCCATCCATGCCTGGCTATAAGAGATTAGGCTTCAGGGTCTATTTAGGGTTTAGGGTTTAGGGAGACTAGGCCTTAGGGTCTATAAGCTTCAGGATATAGGATGAAGGTTTAGGACATGGGGCTTAAGATCTTTGAAGTGCACATCTTGTTCAAGGTCAGAGGGACCGAGTTTAAGATGTCTGGTGCTTTTTTGTTTACCTTTTTTTGTGGTACCTTTTCTCCAGAGTCCTACGCTTAGGGTTTAAGCTTAAAGGTTTTGGATATAGGGATTCTGCTTTAGGTTTAGAGATGTTTAGGGTTTGGGCTTCAGGGTTTGGGATGTCGAGGGCTTGGGCTGGAGGGTTTAGCGTGTGTAGGCTTTAGGATGTTGATGGGCTTCAGGGCTTCAAATATTTGAGGTCTAGGCGTTACAGAAGAGGACGTCCAGGGTTGTCTTGAGTCAGGGTCTTTCAGGGTTTATATCTTAAGGGTTTAGGATGTTCAGGATGCTTAGCATTTAGGCGCTTGGACTTTAGGGTTTAGGAATGTTTGGGGTTGAGGAGGCACGATGTAGGCTTTAAGATGTACAGGGTTGAGGCCTTATGATTTTTTGGGGGGTGGATTTAAATTAGGATGGCTAGGATTTAGACACTTTGGGGTTTCGGCTTCATGGTTCTGGGGTTGTGGGGTTAGGGTTTCGGATGTTCAGGGCTTAGTGCCTAGGGCAAAGTCGTTAAGGGTTCTTTATGTAAAATATTCAGTGTTTAGGCTTTCGGGTGTTTGGGCTTTAGAGTTTAGGATGTTTGATGTTAGCCTTCAGGGCTTAGGATTCTTAAGGCTTAGGCTTTAGGTCTTAGGATCTTGAAGCTTGAGGTTTTTGAGTTTAGGGTGCTTTCGGGGTTTATGATGTTAAAGGTTCAGGACTGAGGGTTTGGCATGATTCTTTAAAGGCTCCTGGGGATAGCTTTGGAGGTACGATTTGAGCCTGTGGGGGTATGGTATGCTGTATATAGGGTTTTGGAGATTAGGGAAAAGATTTCTGGGATTTGCTCTTGTGTTTGGGGATAGGGGTTAGGGCTTTTGGGGGTTGGGTCTAGGGTTTGGGGATAGGGTTTAAGGTTTGGAGATAGACTAAGGTGTTTGGGGATAGGATGTAGGCTTTTGGGATCAGGTATAGGCCTGTATAGGGTTTGGGGAAAGGGCACGGGGCCTGGGAATATGGACAAGGTATAGGGTGTTGGAGATAGGGACAGGGTATGGGGTGTGGGGATTGGAGCTTTTAAGGATAGTGTATCGGACTTTGCTTGTAGCGGGTCTTGGGGAATCGAATTGTGCTTTTGGTTTTGAGGGGCAAGGAAAATAGTTTTGGGCGCAGACTTGCGATTTTTGGTATTCTGGGGACTCGGGCTTCAAGTTTGCGGGATGGGCCCTTTAAGGTTGACAGGATGTTGAGAGGATGGGGCTTAGGATTTGGGGATTCGGTCTAGGGTTTGGGGGATAGAGTCTAGAGTTTTGGGGGTGAGATATCGGGAGTTGTTTAAAAGGAAAGGGGTCGGAGGATGATTGAGGGATAAAGTGTATGAGCTACAGTCAATATTACCAGGGTATTTAGTGGACAAGGGTTCTTTAGAAAGGAATGTATCAGGGAACATACTAGACTACAAGAGGGACCCCTATGTCCACCCTTAATGGTCCCTTGGTACAGCTAGTATTGAAGTTGCTCACATGGTCTTGGGGAAATATGGTGCTCGTAATTGTACATTGCAGTAGAAGTGACAGCAGCAGTAGCAGCAGCAGCAGTAATAGCAGCAGCAGCAGCAGGAGTACGTAGCAGCCAAAATTAAGGTTCAATAGAAGTAGCATGCAGTAGCAGTAGCAGTAGCAGTAGAAGTACCCAAAGCAGTAGCGGCTATACTTTTATTCGCAGGGGCGCCATAGCAATAGTTTTAATTTCAAGTAGTAGTAGTAGTAGTAGTAGTAGTCATCATCGTCGTGGCGGAAGCGAAAGCAGTTACCGGTAGACGTAGCGGTAGTGGTAGTGGTAGTGGTAGTGGTGGTGGTAGTGTGTGTACAAGTGGCAGTGGCAGTGGGAGCAGCAGTGGCAGCCGCATAAGCATTAGCAGGAGTACATGTCATAGCACGGGTTCATCGAAGTGATTGAGACCGTATCCGCACAGGCAAAAACCGACAAGATCTGTGACCAACTCAAGCTGAGGTCTCTGCATGCTAACTGTCTGCAGATCTGCTCCAGTGAGGCTGAGAAGGTCTAGGCAGCGCGAATGACAATGCCAGCTGCCCCGCAAGAAAACAAATTGTGTCGCAAAAGGATAATGACCATCAGGGCAACATGATAGTACTATGAATGCAGCGGCAAGCCCTTCAACCTATGGGGGTAATATTGGGGTTGTATTGGGAAATGAAAAAAGGGGAAACTACTATATCATTATGGGGATTATGTAGGGGTTTTATAGGAATAATGGAAAATAAAATGGTGAAACTACTATCATTATATCAGCAATATTACAAGAACCGGGTCTTCTGCAGTCTCCTGGCGCATCGGGTGCCTCCACACCTTGGTCCCATGCTCTTGCTCAGGGCCTATGAAGGTTCTTCCAATAAACAGGTGGCCCCAATGAAGAGCCTATATTATTAGTACATACGCATATTGCCCCGATAATGGAGAATCAAAAGGAAAAGAACATGGAACATGAAATGGAAACCTCCAAAGGTAGCATATACCCTGTTTCTAATCCTTATTATACGGACTCCCAACCAAAATTCCTCAATTTGCAATCTCACATCACAGCTCTAAAGCCCCAGGCTGAGGCACGCACAGCAGTTTTCCGGCACGAGCAAGGGCGTGCTGAAGGAGTTCCTGCTTCGATGCAGACTGTGAATACCATATGGCAAGCTATCTACGGCATAGCTTCTGTTTGGTCACCCTCGATATGAGGGGCAGTACTATACTATGGACCCCATGTTGGCAATCTACTACATCACTGCAAGTAGTTATAAGTAGGGTTGGAGGCGCCCTAAATGGGCTTTCAACTTTTAACTGCAGTTCCCTTACATTTAAACCCTCCTTATGACTTATGACCACCTAAGCAAGGACTCCCAGAATCTTTCTATGATCCCAACGTAGTCCTTGGATCCCTGGCGGCCAACCATTTTGAGTGCGCACTCAGAAACCCTAATCTTGCCGGCGTTTCTGGTGCACGCCGCGCAGCTGGCCAGCCTCCCTGCATACATCAAGTGGTCAGGTACCCTCCTCCAAACTAACATGAAACCCGAGCGCATCCTGTAAACACTATCATTGTCCCAGTAGAATGGGGGCTATATGAGGTGCCATGCTAGTCTGGAGAAGGTAGAGTCTGGTTCTCTTCACACAGCAATCTCCGAATGCACAGAGCCTCGAACTCGCCCTGATGAGCGGATCCTTGGCTGCCCCACATCTGTCCCTTTCAGTGACGAGGTGTGGCAGCTGCATGTAACATGAAACCCTTGACCCACAAAAGATTGAAGTATGAATTTCCGACTGAGCCTGGTAGCATGTGGCAGCAAAAACACTCAATCAGAGCTACCAGCTAAGTATTCTGCTGACCTCATAAGCAAGAAGCACCTGCTTGAGGCTTTGACGTTTTGGGAATTGCCCAGAGCCTTCAAAGCCTGGATGCAGCAGCCACCACACAAGCAACAGCGAATATCCTCACCTAAAGGCATTTGCCACAACAACAGTGATTTAAAAATCCAGCCTAACCACCAAATGAACAAATGGGTTCTGGCTTCCCGAAGCTGCACCGAGACCAGCTAAGACCCTCAAATCCTAGTCCTATACCTTGGATATTTCCCCACAGAGCATTCCCCAAATAGTGGAAGTGTAGGAATGCTATACCCTGATGAAACTTCTCCACATGGGCTGTAATATTCAAGTCATACCCATGTCCTCAGCGCCAGGCTCTGAAATCCCCAGGATCGGACCCTCTTCAGGGTCCCGATAATGAGGCTTCTGAACTTTTGGGGGTCTTCATCTATTGGGGTCCCCAATTTAGGGACACTACAATATCCCTGCCCTTCCAACAAACAACAGGATTGTACCATTCCTACGTATCTATACTTCCTACACAAACCCTAAACCCTAATATATACTTCCTAGGAAAACTTTAGACAGTGGTGCAACACGCACCAAATTCGCAGCAAGCCTGGGATAGTGTACGGCACCAGGTACGCTTTGAGCTGGTTTACATGCTTCTTCACAGAGACAAGGGGCATGATGCCAGTCTGGGAAAACTCTGAAAAGAAATTAAGCAGAATTTATCGGCCCACATATACTTGACCTTGGTGGGCGTACTTCAGTCCTGTGAAGCACTGTTTGGCTCTTTAATTTCAAGGACTCTTCCTTCCTTGCCAGGGACAGGCTGGAAATTCAACACTCGTGAATAGTGACAATGCATCCCTGGAATCCAGAAAAGGATTATATTGGGGTTGTTTGGGGAGAATGAAAAAGAAAATGGAAAGTACTATAATGGGTTATGTAGTGTTTAGGCCTTAATGTGGGATCATAATCTCTCCCTTTGGTTTCTACACCCTGCACCGCACACGTAAGCTGCTCCTTTCTTGCCTACACCCTGCTCACGGCTATCCTGCGCGCTGAAAGCGTGGGTTATATGAAAACCCCGTCCTTTTTTGCTTAACCCGAGATGTTGTTATCGCTTTATGTTTCTCTTATCGTGTTTCCAAGTTTGGGACTTTATCGTTTTCGTTGTCCTGAAGCTTTCCCCTTATTGCTTTCCCCACTGAGACCTCAATTTGTTTTTGCACTTGGCGATGCACCAGGACATAAACCCTATACAGCCCGGATCAGGTTCTCAAGTTAATCTGTATGCAACCCCTTCACCCGGCAAGGTTTATATGATGCCACATTCAGGGCCCCCCATCAAAAGAAACCCTAAACCCCTGTATAACCCATTATAGTAGTTTCCATTTTCTCTTCCATTCTCCCCATATAACCCCAACATAACCCGAATATTACCCGAATGGATACCTATAATCCCTATAAGAGCCTAACTAATCCCTATAAAACCCTCATCATCCCTATACATCCCTATACAATCCTTATAATCCCTGTATGAGCGATAGTCTAAACTCCTAGCATCCCCCTCAACAACCCCTGTAGTACTCCCCTGTAGAAACCCCTAATAAAATCCCCTTTAAGGAGTTTTGACTATAGCTCATATGAATACGTTTTTTTCGTGGTTAAACCTAGTGAGATAATATTCCTTATATTAAATACTATACCCAAAAGGAGGATATAATCTTACTCTATATTGGGTACCATAATATCCCCCAATAAAATATTCAGAATACCATTCATATGCTCAGACCGGACAGTGGAGCCTCCTGGATTGGCCTGCCATGATCCAGGAGCTTGCTGAAAGCTTCCCTGCGAAAGGATTGTATTTGGGTTTAGGGATAGTGGAAAAGAAATGGAAGCTACCATATAGTACATTGGGGTTATGTAGGGGTAACATGGGAGTTATATAGGGGTAACATGGGAGTTATATAGGGTAAGGGTTTAGGGATTAGGGTTTAGAGATTAGGGGTTAGGGATTAGTCTTAGGGATAAGGACTTAGGGATTAGGGTCTAGGGATTAAGGTTGAAGGTCTAAGCTTTAGGGTTTAAGGTTCCGGGTTAAGGGTTGAGGGGTCTGGGGTCAAGGGTCGGCGTTTGTATTGCTGTGGTGTTGCTGTTGGCGAGGTCACTGTCAGGATTACACATGGATCTTGCGTTACACAGCGTGGGAGAATTATGATGGCATGTGAGAACTTCCACGGCTTTTCTTCTTCTTCTTGTCTTTAGATTTCAGGACGGCATGTTAGACTCTAAAATCCAATGATACAACACAAAGGTAAATTCTGATTACAATTTGGTACATGAGAATGTGACGGATATCATTACCGGTGATCACCGGAAAAAACCCACAGGGGGCCTGGCCTGGAGGTATAATGAAAGAGGACCAGAGCCTGGCAATCTGGCCTAGCTGATCGCAGGTCCAATGCCTTCCGGCCAGGCATTGGGCAAGGCTCGTTCTTCTGCTTCAGGTTCATGAAGTCAGAGGAACTACCGTGGTGTGCAGTTCACCATGCAACAGGAATGCCAAGCTTTGTGGGAGTACTCCGCCTCTGACCACGTCCGAATCTGGGTTGCTGCATGCAGGAAGACCGCCACATGCCGCTCCTCAGCAGGTAAGCTATTGGCTGTGTTACATCTTCCTGGATTTCTGGACAAGCCTTTTTTCTTGCCATGTGAGGAACAGGCCTCATGTCTCATGCCAGTGCCCAGGATAGTTTACAGCTGCACGATGTTGTCTGCGCGTTGGCTGACACATGATGTTCTTTTCCAGATGGCTTTCTGTGATTTCTGCGTCCCTTGGATGTGATTCTATTTTGGGTTGAAGAAGGCTTGAGTTTCGGATGCTTTTGCCTAGGATACTTTCCGATAGGTGCCAGAGCTGCAATCAAAGGATTCATCTGATGGCTAGCTTTTGCTTGGCTTTGGGTTTGACGCATCAACGTGAAAGCCAAAGTTGAGCTCGAGTAGCGGAAGCACTAATGGCAGATGTCAAGCAATTCTACTTGTGGTTGTAGCGGAAGTGACTGTGGAAATACATGTTGCACATGCGAACGGTGAAATTCACCTCTCTGATGCATTGCGCAGCGTTGCTGAATGCGGAATCACAAAAAAAAACTGTAAGACATCCGTATTCTTTCTAAAAGCACCCTGGCTTTCTTGTGGTGAAACACCTGTCCATCATCAGGTCCGACAGAACATACTTCCTGACTTTGCCTACAAGCCCATGCAGTCTAGTCTCCAAGGAGTGCTCTATGAACTCTTCCACCACGCAGGCATATGCTGGACCTGAGGGCCATGTTCTCTGGCACAAACTTTCATCGTGCTGCTCTGTATGCACCAGGTAAAAGTAGCACTGGAAGTGTGGCTGACCCTCCCATCCAGTCCAGGTGTGCTGCCTACCAGCAGCCTGCTGGAAACCGCGGCCCAGAGACACTAGCTGTCACCAGCCTAACTGCCCTAGCAAAAGTAGAAGTAGGAAGTAGGGAGTAGGAACAGAAATAGCAGCCGCAGCGGCGACAGAGGCAGCGGCAGCAGCAGCGGCGGCGGCGGCGGTGGGCGGTGGCGGTGGCAGCTGCGGCCGCGGCGGCGGCGGCCGCGGTGGTGGTGGTGGTCGCGGTAGCAGTACAGGGCAATGTACGGTCAAGATGGCAATTGAGCAGAATTGTCACCTTCGGTGCTGGTGTACCATGACACGACTACATGCTGCAGCGCAAGTCCAGTCCCACCTTGCTTCTCGTCGTAAACCTCGCCATGAAGGTAAGGCCCGCCGAAGTAGGTGGACAGACCTTGTTCCACTACTTTAGAATGATACGAGTTGAAGTTCGTGCAGTTTGCAGTTCATTGCGAGGGGTTTGAAATAGCTCTCCTTTCAACCCCCTCCATAACCTGAGTACCGGTCCTGTGGACGGCTGCAGGACTGCGGTGCTCCGGCGGCTGCGGGCGCTGCGACTGCCTTTGCCTTTGCGCATGTGAGACCTTGTCCTTCAAATTCCTTTACTTGGGAGTTGCAACGAACCTGGTACATGTCTCTCTCCTGGAATGATTTCACAACAAGACAAAATGGACTGGTGGGCAGCAATTGCCCAAGAACCCAAACAAAACAGGCAAACCGGACAGCACCGAGAAAGTTGCCACTACTGGGCTCCTCAATGGTATAATCTGCTGGGCTTCGCCGCTGGTCTTTCTGTGCACGAGTTGTCTTGCGCTTTTCCGACAACAGCATTGTTGTCGAATGTTGGCTAGGGCCTCCCAAGTCGACTTACGTGTTAACCTCCATGGCGGGGAGAGGTCACCCAAAACACTGTTTTTCGTTCCTTGCAGGACGCAACAACGTGGTCCAAAGAAAAGATCTGGTTTGTGCTGAGCATGACAACCTTACTTGCAGAGCGGAGTTCGTTCATGTGACTAAGCCCTCCAGGAAGGATTGAGCGAAAAAACTTCTGCTTGAGGCATTTGATTCGGAACCCCATGTTTCGTGCCTGCACCGTCATGGCCGGCTTTGATGCCAGCTGCATTGGAAGCTCCCATGGCAATCCGCCATGCCAAGCACAACACGGTGGTTTCACGAAGCTTGATTGCAATCCTGAGGAGTAGGATCGCTAATGCATCCTTAATGAAGTTTAGAATATTATGCTATATCATACTAGTGATACTATATTATTATACTATATTATACTACATTATACCATCATATTATACTATATTAAACTAGATCATACTAGATAATACTGTATTATACTATATTGAACTATATTATATGTTAAGAAAATGGAAACTACTGTAGTAGTATATTGGCGTTATATAGGGATAATGGAAAAGAAAAATGGAAGCTAAGATAATAGTATATCATGGTTGTTTAAGAAAATGGAAGCTACTATAGTAGTACATTGGCGGCTACACAGGGATCATTGCAGAGCTGATGACAACCCATGATGACTGAAAAAAAGTACGGCTTACAAATGGCCTCAACGCGGGAAAGCCGAGTACCACGAGGCGTACAGCGCCAGCACTGCCAAAAAAGATTGAGAGCTCTGGATATTGGAAAATATGTATTTTGGGTTGAAAAACCAAACGCGTTCTAGTAAAGAAATTGAGAAGCCTCAATTTTCCAGGCTCAGTTTCTCAATTCGTATGTTCCTGCCGGGCTCTCAATTTCTTAATTCTTGGTCGGGGCTCTCGATTCCTTACTCTAAATTTCTTAATTCGGGGCCGAAGCTCTCAATTTCTTAGTTCGGGATTGGGGGCTCTCCGTTTCTTAATTCGGGGTGGGGCTCCCAATTTCTCAGTTCGGGGTCGGGGCTTAGTTCGGGGTCGCAGCCTTCCCGGAGTGAGCAATGGTTTACTTTCAAGACCAGCACGGCCTCTTGTGTATCGGCATTGCAACATGCAGATGCAAAGCCCGCTTTCTTATTTGTCTTTGCGGCTCCTCCTTTCTGACAACACTATGTGAGGCTGCATGCATTAGAGGTTCTCAGATGGTAAGTGGCTTCAGACCTTTATTCCAATGCCTGGTTTGAGAAACTCTGACGGCTTTAGAACACCCGCGACACATTGCAGTCTTCGACTGCTGGACGCAGGTGCTGTGTGCACACGAGCTCCGCATACCATGTTGGCGGCATTGCCAACCAATACTCAGGGACAGGCAAATAATACCCATTCTAAAACTAACGAAAGGCATGCCACAGCTATGGTTGCAGGCTCTTCATGCCCAGCCGTGCCGTTCGGCAGTGCTGGGAGCTACTTCTTGGTTCAGTCACGCCTCTGCTGTGCGTACCAACCCGGTGCATGGGAATTATCCACCCGGCTGGGCCGTAAATCGTACCATCATCATAATCACGAAGATGATCATCGAAGATGTGCCTACGTCTCTCTTGGGTGAGCAATACCTAGATCCTGGATATTTCACGCAACTCAAGCATTATCCACCCGGCGGGGTGTGTCTTCAAACAGCTCCTGCGGCATGGTGCCCTTTCACTGTGGACGAGCTTCGCAACCTCAGTGCTGAGCGCAATTTGGAGGAAACTATAGTAAAGCTACGATGAAGCAAATTGTGCAAGGAACAGTCCGAATAAGGTTGAGGAAACAAAGCTTCTGGAGGCCTGATGGGCTTCCATCTTCCAACATTCCCTTGCGGTTTCTCTCCGCATCTCTTGCCAAACGAGGCTTACAGAAATAAAAATTATAGTAACAGTAATAATAGCAATAATGAAAAATATAGCAATAATAGTAATAGTAATAAGATGTTAAGAAAAAATGAAAGAAAATAATGATAATGAAAAATAGTGATAACAATAACATGAGACCCTGCCATTCAACGAAGCGGCTCAGCTTTTCGCCCGTGGCGTCAGCAGCCTGTGCGGCAGCCTGCACGGGGCTCACCATTGCCAGGAGCTGCAAAAAAAGGAAAATGGAGATAATATAGGAGGAATATAGGGTTTAGGGTTTAGGGCTTAGGGTTTTGGATTTCGGAAGTTTAGGGTTTGGGGTTTAAGGTTTAGGGTGTAGGGTTTGGAATTGGGTGATATAGGGTTAAATAGGGATGGCATACATTATATAGCGGTACATAGGGTTGCACTATGTAGGGGTATATGGGTATGATATATGGGTACTGTAGGTGTACTACGGGGATACTGGAACAGGACATGGAAGCATATATATAGCATATTGGGGTTATACTGGACTGAAAATTCAAACTACTATTTAGGGTTCAAGCTTTAGGAGTCATGTCATAGTCCTCCTCTCCTGTTGCATCTACCCGACTACAGTAAGTCATTGAAAAAAAAGCGCCTTCCGGGTGTGATATAACAACGGATATTACTTCTTGTTGAGCCTCCCCAAAAAGGATTGTTTGCACTCCTTCAAGTGTGGGTTTCCACCAGTACAGACCCCAACATACTAAATCCATAGTATAGAGGCTCCCAAAACGGTTGCCTAATTTAAGACAACGAAAAATCAACTGATCCCTATAAAACAGCTAGCATTGCATTTTCCATGTTCTTTTCTTTTCTTTCAGCATTATTGGGATAAGATCCCTACATAGTAGCTTCCACGCTCTTTCCCATTCCCCCCAGATAACCACATATGATCCCAATGTAACCCCCTTTTTAAACCCTCAACCCCAAACCCTATATCCTAAACCCCAAACCCCAAACCCCAAACCCGAACCCTAAACCCCAAAGCCTAAACCCGACACCCCAAACCCTCAACACTAAACCCTGCATAACCCTCATATGAGCTGTAGACTAAACTCCTAGTATCCCCCCTTAGTACCCCCTATAGTAATCCCCTATATCATCCCCTATACAACCCCCAATTAAGGAGCTTAGACTATGGTTCATATGAATCCTCGAAACTGCTTCATTGTAAAGCTGACCTGGACCAGAGCTCCTGGACCTCCAGGCCCTGCATCGCCACCCCAGACCTTGGAAAGGATATAGAAAAACTTTAGCTTTAAGGGTTTAGGGTTGAGGGTTTTAGGGTTTTGGAAGTTTAGAGTTTTTATGGTTTAGGGATTTGGGTTTAGGGTTGAGGGCTTAAGGGAGGGAGTTAAGGAATTTGGGTAGGGACTGCGAAACTGAGGGAGTATCTAGGAAGTACTATTTGGATCGTACCAACAACCTACTCCTTCATCCCCTACTCGCTACCAGTAACTAACAGCTGCAAATTCAAATAAAACAAACAAGTTCGGTCGCTGTGACTCAGCAAAGATCACAAAGCCTAAACCCACGAGGCCCCTGCTGCTCGCGGCCCGGGCGGGGGAATTTGATTCTTAACCTGAAGCACCGTGAGCTGATGTCTACTTAGTTGGCTCTTAGGAGGATTGTTTTGAGACTACAACCATTATGCCGGGCCTTGGATTTTATTTGGGAGAAATTTAAAGCAGTATGCCTAGTGATGCATTGGCTATGCATTCAAAACACTCTCAGGAGGGATGTATATAGGGGTTACTATAGGGATTATATACAATATAGTGATTTATGTAGGGATTATAAACATCTAAACCCATAACTATATAGGCCTTTGCGTTCTTGGCAGATGCCGCCAATGAGGTTCGTTTGGCAGCCTCCCAAGCAGAGAAAGCTGGAAGATGCTCTTCTTTCCCCCAACAAGGAAGTCAAGTATATAATATAGTATATTATATATATATATATTATAGTATATTATAGAATATTCAACAATTTGCCAAGGCCCCGAGCACTAAGAAGGCAATTGCTTGAAAAATGCTGCTGGTGAGCCAGCAGCACAATTGCAAGACAGTTCTAGGCTGCAGCTTGAAGACAGCTCCCAACGCGTTGGGTTCTTTCCTGGGCTTCCTAAACATTACGAAGTGCGGAATGTTGTGGGCGACCTGATGTTGAGAGCAACTTGCATGAGCTTGGCTCCGGCCTGCCTTGTGTTGGAACGGCCTGGCTGTTCGCTGCGGGGAGGGCTGAGGAGAAGCTCCTGCGAGCAACTCTACCCTTGCAAACTTGCGGAATCCAAACGTGCATGACAAAGAGCCGAGTGATTTCGCTCAGAAAACGAGGGAAGTTGTCGAAACGGCTGCGCGCGTCCTGATACTTCACCGTAGGAGTGCCAGCTCGCTTGCGACCTCTGAGAAATGCACAACCTGCGGCCTGCTCTAGAGCACCACACCTGTCCTACACCAAACCGAACCTTCCAAGAAAAGCAAGAAGGGCCTTCCCCCTATGGTTAGGGACAATGGAAAAGAAAATGGAAACTATTTTGTTATAAGGGTTATATAGGGGTATAATATGGGGATAATGGAAAAGAAACATTGGATAATATTTTCAATGGTTGTTTTTATGGGGGACCCCTTTCATGAGTTCTCAAGTTGTCTGCTGGAAAGATGTCTTCGCATGCTGTGCCATGTGAGATGCCAGGGAGCTACCGGTCTGAGCATGAGACGTACCAAATGCGCCGGTGTTCTCTGCCTGAGCACAGCGAATGCTGCGTTCCAGCCACACTTCCTGGGCTGGAGGATCAGCAAATTTTACTGCATTTGTAGTTACTGACCTGTTGTTTGAAGAAAACAACTTGAGAGATCAACGATGCCGTGACGTGACTTTCAGCATCGCATTATGTACATAGCAGCTAAACTCTGATCCCCTATATAACCCCTTTATGGAGTTTAGAGTAGGGCCCAAATTAAGAAGTCTTGCCGAAGGCAGTTCTCGAGGAGCCGACCTCGTAATCGTCTTGCCGGGCCTGGACAAAGCATCCAAAGCTACTCAGTAATAATTGGGGGGGGCAATAGTAATAATAGTACTAACAATAATAGTAATAGTAGTAATGATAAGAATGATAATAACAGCAATAGTAATGGATTCCTGAGAATCTAATCGAAACTGTCTCAACAAATCAAGGAGCTTAGAGGCGCAGCCTCTCAGGCTGCATGTCAGACTAGAAGGAGAGCGACAGCTTTCTAGTTCTAATCATCCTCTCAGGCCATAATATGCTATTGTATACTATACAATAATATCCCAGAATACAAGAGCTCAGCAACGAAAACTTTCAAAAAAGTCAGGCTTGATTGAACTCTCTAGACCAGCCTTGCCCCTTGATCGCAGAACATTAGATGGCACAGAGGCGCGCAGTAGCTGAGGACACTCGCCCATTACTAAAGGTATAGTCCCCTTTAAGTAGATAGAATATGAGGTATATGGGGATCTTATAAAGATGTACCCACAGCCATATTCTATCTACTTAAGGGGGACTGTACCCTAAAGCCTAAATAGTAGTTTCCATGTTCTTTTCCATTATCCCAGTACAACCCCTATATTATATCTACTAACGGGGACTATAGTGGCTGCCACATCAAGCCACGCCTGGTCGCCGTATTCCAGCCCACCGCTGGGCTGGCTGGGCGACCTGCTGAGTCTGCTGATCCTGGGAGGCTTGAAACAAACTTACTGGGGGTCAGGAGAGAATCAGGAAATAGAGTCCCATATAGTGCCTCTATAAGATGTTCCCTTATTCCCTGCTTACCCCCAGCAAGCAGAAGAAGGATACTTCTCGGAGCTGCGGGGAGGTCAACGCTCTAGCGGCTTGCCTTTCGCCGTGGGTTGAGCTGTTACATGGTGCAGCTAGCACAGCTGTTGAAAGCTCTGGCCAAACATGTCAGCTTGGCATGCCATCGAGAGACCTGCCAACACATGAGCTATAGTCTAAACTCCAAGCATCCCCCTTAAAAAAAACCTATACCATTCCCCGAATATGATCCCCTATATGACCGCCTTTAAGGAGTTTAGACTATATAGCTCACATGAAGCATGTAAACGATCTTACTCTAAGCCTGAAAAAGTGATGCGGGCAAGTGCTTGTTGCCCTCGCACCTCGGGTCAGAGGCACGCCTCTCCATGGCCGTTTCTGCCTCCTCGTACCTGACAGAAAAAGAATCAAAAGTAAAGCACTAGTAGTAGTAGTCGTCGTAGTAGTAGTAGAAGTAGCAGCAGCAGTAGTAATAGTAGTTGTAGTAGTAGTCGTCGTCGTAATCGTAACAGTAGTAGTAGTGGTGGTAGTAGTAGTAGTAGTAGTAGTGGTGGTAGTAGTAGTCGTCGTCGTCGTCGTCGACGACGACGGTAACAGTAGTAGTAGTGGTGGTGGTGGTAGTAGTAGTAGTAGTAGCAGCAGCAACAGCAGCAATAGTAGTACTAATCGTCGTCGTAGTAGTGGTCGTCGTCGTCGTCGTCATCGT
>CAJNIZ010024792.1:0-24430 GCA_905231905.1 Symbiodinium pilosum
TTTTTGGTCTGGGTCCTTTTTGAGCGGCCTCTTCTGGGCTTGCGAGCAATGAAAATCCCGACCATTGCTTCAAAGGCGCTAAGCGCTGACTCAACCCGGCTCAGGCGTGCCTTGCGCGAATTCGGGACAGGATAGAGGCTACATAGGGGTTATATGGGGTAATATGAGGGCTAGTATTTATATGGGGGGTATATAGGGGTTATGTGGGGGTTGTTGTATGGAGCTCACCCAAGATAGAAGCACGATTAGACTTCTGCAGAGAATCCGCGCTACCATAGAATTGGCCAAGCTTCGAATCAATTTGACTTTTGAGAAAAGCTGAAAGTGCTTTGCCCAACACTGTGCGACCGTAAGCCTCAAAACCCGATACAGGGAAATTAGGATTACCTTTTTGGGGGTCCCCATAATAAGGATTGTAGTATATTGGGGTCTATATTGGGGTCGCCCCATTTCGGGAAACTACCATACAGCCCAAAGCCTACAGTAACCCTGGACTCCCCACGTCCTACATCCCGCCCCACGCATTCCGAAGTCCTCCAGTTGTTGGAGGCGGAAATCCGAAGCGGACGTCATGGGAAAGTTGGAAGAGAAGGGTTGGGGGCTTAAGACGGAGCCTTAAGCGTTTCAGGCCCGTGCCTGCATTCTACAAGCTTACATGATCAGGCTTGGAGTGGGCTTCGGGCCTCCGGCCTTTGAGATTTGCGGCGGGTCGAAGGGGGGCTAAGGACCCAGTATCGTAAGGAACAACCACGCGTGTTTGGAGGCGCTTGTTTTGGGGCCTTGCAGGGTATACACGGCAGCACAAAAGGTCAAACTTTCATGGGACAGCGAACCAAAAACAATGCATGCCAGACTCATGTATGATGTCCGCAGTAAAGACATTAGCCCTCTCCCCCTAAGGTTCAATCCCCTCACCCCCCTAATATTAAATACTCTCCAATAGACTATAATATACCACACTAGGGAGTTTTTAATATGAAGGGGGTGGGAGGTTTGGGGAGAGGATTACCCTGTGTTCGGCTTGGTCAAGTTATGGCAATTGCTTCTGCAACTGTGCCTTCCTAATCACTCAGGGTTCAGCGTGTGCAATCCAATAGCACCCTCGAAGCCGTTTTCAGGGCTGAGCTACTATTGTTTCTCCAGCTGAAGTGAGTCAGCACTTCCCCGCGGATGATTGTTTGAGCGCCTCTTGTTTTCTATATCTAAATTGTATACAGCCTGTGCGTTCTACAGATCAACTTATCTGGCCCTATGTTGCTCTTGGCAACTTTCTGAAACATAAGCAACAGAGCCCAAGAAGCCCCCCAGGATTTTCGCCACATGCGTCACTCGCTGATGCTCTCACTAGCAATGAAGGGATCTTTCAAGGCATCCTGGCAACGTGGGTTAGGATTTGGGGGTGGCTTGGCAAACGAGGGGGTTCCCCAGAGCCACAGGCGTATGCCGGGATTCCGAAGATCTTGTAGGGGTCTTCCTTGAGGACGTTATTGAGCCAATTGTGGTTTTACTGCTTAAACCACCGTAGGCAGAACGCTGGGCAGACGTCTTGGGGAGGTTTGAGTTTAGGGGTTGCAAGGTCCTCAATTTATACTGTGTGACATCTAGATGGGACTTAAGTTTGAGACAAGGCCAGATTCAGGGTGCAGGGTATGCATGCAGGATGCCGGCAAACTCTTCAAGTAAAGCCCGGACGGACTGCTGTAGAGGACTACGATTACAAGCCGCAACCAAACTACCATCATTCTATTCGATCCGCGATGTCTTCCTGGACAATGATAATAGAAAATAGTAAGAATAGCAATGCGCAATCAAAGTAAAGTTTCCTTGGTGCTAAGACTGCTAAGGTCATGTCTTTGAGTCTTGCGCTGCGTGCAACACACGAGATGAGTCCGCGCTTAAAAAAAGTAGCAAGACTGCAGGCAGGACACCCCACTGAATGTCATCAAGTTGTCGCATGACATGTAACCAGCTGATGGGATTAATCAATCATTGTGAATGATAGCGCTTGGCATTCCAAGTCCAACTGTTCGCACCTCATGTGAACCGCATGCATAACAATTGTCTGAGTCTCACCTGTGGGTTGACCACGGCCCCTCTGAAGTTCCCAAACAGGAATCCTACTATTACTATTACTATTATTACTACAACTACGATTATGACTATCATTATTATCATTACTATTATTTCACTATGCACTTTTGCCCCAAAGCCCTTGCGCCTCTGCCCTCACACGTCTCTCTGGAAGCGGGGCCAGCAATCGCTCTAGCCTTGCAGGCTTACGGGTTGCTGTCAAGGAGCTGAAGCAGGCTTATCATCAAGGGGAGATCCCCTTCTTTGTTATGTCGCCATGTTCTAGTAAGTTCATCCAGGTTCCTCGCCAGCAACCCTGGTTTAGGTTGATAGCACGCGTCCTTGGTGGAATCATGGAGTTCTGCTTGGGTTCGCAGTGCCATAAAGCCAGATTGCTCAATGGTAAGGCTTTTGCCATACATCAAATTCCAAACTTCATAGCCACATTTGTCAACCCCGCAAACTGGCACTCCGGATTGGGGTTGTGAGACATCAGCACCCGCAACAAATATGCTACAGTAATTGTCTGGTAGGAATACACGCGGGATGCCAGAGGCGACTACGCAGTTGGAAGAGGGTTTCCAAACAAAAAGCTATAGTGCTACATAGATATACCATGCAGCAACTCCTTCGGTAGTATTACTTGGACGCTTGACCTCTACTCCGTGACCCGCTCACCTAATTTCTGGTTCTTAGTAGGGAATAAGGGAATATGATCCCTACATAGCCCCTGTATATACTATATTAGCTTATTCCATACTATAACCCCAATAAATGTACACTACTTTAAAGTAATACTTTCCATCTTCTTTTTCATTATCCCTCTATATACCCAATGCACTCCCAGATTCCATGCTAAGCCTCAATATATCCAACCCTAAGCCCTAAACCCTTCCATGTCATTGTCCGTCTACTTTTCTGTTTGATTCTCCATTATAGGGGGATAGTACCCCTGAAACGTAAGCACAAGGCCCCGGCAGTGCTAAGAGCGTGCTGTGCTGTGGAAGAATCCGTTGCTGCAGTGGCTTGGCCATGTTGATCGCCTCTTTGGCCTGATTTAGGGTTTAGGGGTTTCCAAAAGGGATATTGCTCTGGGGCTATACAGGGGTATACAGGGGGATCGAAAATAGAATGGAAGCGACTATTGAGGGTGTAGGGATATTACCCCACCAGTGGAGAACCAACTGGAAAAGAGCGTGGAACATCAAATGGACAATGGGCTTCTATCGATGCCTAGGAATCTTTTTCTGGGGTTCCTGTGGTGAGGATTTAATTTAAGGTCATTATAGTATTTGCGGCGAGGAGAGAGAGAGAGAGATATGTGACCGCAATTTTCGGAAACAGTCGGGTTTCTGTACAACTTGCACCAAACCGTCTACGGGGTTCCTATGATTGGCGTCTGAGCCAAGACCACTTCAATCTTCAAGGCTCTGGCCAACTGTTGTCCCAGAGTGGAACTTGCTAGGCCTTCATCGTAAGCCCCAGAACCCCTAAACCCAAAACCACAAAGTCTAATAAAGCCTACGGAACTTGCTAGGACATGCAAGGACAGGTTTGTGGCGGCAAAGTTTGCGACCATGTTCCCCGAAGGTACATCCTGGGCAACTCTGCCGCACCTCGTCGACGAACTTGCGGTTCAGCTGCAGAACGCCTGACTGAGGTTTTTGCGAACATGCTTGCAAGTCATGACACTTAACAATCTAGAACGACTTCGTTCTTTCTTTGAAGCTGGCTGTTGGTACCAACCATGCTAAAGGACTCTATCTATGGATTGAATATGGACAGCTGTTGACTTAGGTAACTAAACAGATGACAGTGGACCCCCTACATTTGAAGCAGGACTCCTCATCGATTGGTAACCCCGACCCCCGGAGTGGGGACCCTATGACTTTTCATATATGATGGCTATAGGGTCCTAGTTTTGGGGGTTGGGGTTACCCAAAATCCCCTTATTACAATCGGACCTTGGCTGTCTGCCGAGACATCCTCTGGCAAGTTGCCACCTGGCACACCACATGGATGGGGAACAGGAGAAATGCCAGCACAAGTAGCAGCATTCGTGCCCATTGCAAGTGAACTAGACAGTAGCCATGCGATAACTTTGCCGCTGAGTCATGTAAGCGGTTCGAAGCAGCAATCACCACCTGAAACCTGAGCCCAAATCCAACATTGAATTATGAATCTTTAAGTCTTGTGTCCAAAGGATTCAGCCATGCTGATGCCAACGAGACACGTTCTTCACCCGCGACTGTTACGCAAACGACATCACACTCCCTGAGCTAGGTTCAGGATTCCCTTTGCCGATAGGATTGTACAAGCTGGATGAGGATGGAGAACTTCATTACTTCCTCTGTTTTGCAGCAGCCTTGCCGAATCTGCCTGCCAATCCTGTACAGCCCGCATAACCCACTCAATCAGGGCCAGGATTTGATTCAGCTATCCAATCATTCCTGCTTCTGATCATTAGACGTCGCTCCTTCCCAGCCTTTTTGGGAGATGCTGTGAATACCCATAGGGGTTGGGGCTTAATGTTTGTGCTAGAAGTGAAATCTTTGAATCATGGCGCAGGTTGCTAAGAAAGGCTGCCTTACAGCCACCAACAGATTCTCAAGCGCTGCGGCTAGTTCAGTTGAAGTCTCCCACAGCTCAGCCCCTGCTAGGGTTGTCTTGCTCATGCTCAATCGGGACTGGCGAATGGATCTTTCACCCAAACCACTGTAATGGCTATGTTCAAGGCATCTGGCCTTTCCCAACTAAAGGAGTGAGGCCAGGGTCAAGAACCAGCCTGCTGCAGCATTTCGCACCATCTCCCTTGGCAGCTCTCCTTGCATGCGTTTGCTGTTGAGGGTTTAGGGGATAGGGTGAAGGGTTCAGGGCTTAGGTTTTAGGGTTTAAGGTTTCCTGTCATGGGGAGGGACTGGGCACCTCAATCATTGAATCCCCCCCGCCCGTCAGAATGATTGCAATATGGTACCAGTATTTCTTGGGAAGCTACGCTGTATGACCTGGGTGAGAGGTTGCAGTCTGAAGGGAAATGCCTGTGCAAAGTCCGGATCTCCATCGTGATTCTCCTGGCCGCGGTTGCACCGCGGTACCTGTCCCTTTGCGCACTTCATGCGGATGCCTCCCCGCTGTTGCAAGGGGAGGATTGGGTGAACCACCTAGACGCCTACTTGAACCTTGAAACCCAAATACCCTAAACCCTAAACCCAAATCAAATACCCAAATACCCCACACCATAATGCACAAATACCCTAAACACAAATACCCTAAACCTTAAACCTAAGCCAAATCTTGAATGAAATCCAAATCCAACTCCCCGAATTCCTTAAGCACAAGCGACCGGAACCAAATTCCCAGACCCCCTAAAGGATCCAAAAAAGGGAACCCCCCCAAAAAATAGATTATTGAGCGGCTCCGTTTTTCGGATCCTTTAGAGGGTTTGGGTTGTTCGTTTTCGTGGCAAAGCTTCCAATCACCCGCTGCATGATGGCCAAATGCTGCAGGCTGTTCTGCACTGGGAAAGGCCGCTGTCCTGAGCCGTTAGGAATGCGGAGTTGAGGTATATGGGGGGTTTCTCAATGTTAGGGGTACCTTTTTGGGGGTCCCCATCATAAGGACTATTTTATTTTGGGGTCTATATTGGCATCCCTCTGTTTTGGGAAACTACCATATGGTTTAAGGCATAGGTCAAGGGTGCAAAGGCTTAAGGCTTGAGCGTTTCAGATTTGAGGTCTTTCTAGGGGTTCAAGGGACTTACCCTTCGCTGTATTCGCTAAGCATACGATCAAAAACTAGCGAAGTGTAACCATGTCTATTCTGTAGCCCAATCTATCTTAAAGCCCGGCTCTACTCTGCCTTCTCTTTCCCAATCAGGTATTGGTCTTTCGTTAGATGTTTCAGGAGTTCTGGTCTGAGGCCCCAAGAGAGCCCTTGTTATTGGGCTTGCGCAGGGCGTTCACATATGAGCTATAGTCAAAATAAACTCCTCTTATTGCCCTGAATAGCCCCTATAATACTCCCCCATATAACCCCCATTTAAGGTGTTCAGACTGTAGCTGATAAGGAATAATTGGCTTTGAGACCTCGTATCCGTTCATTTTCATTTTTCGGTGTTTTCCTTCTAAGCTCTCGTACTCATGTAAACGTTAAGCACCAAATGCTAAGCCCAACATCTTCAGCATCAATATGGTACGCCTAGTTGTCGCAAACCCCCAAATGAGCCGTAGTCTAAACTCCTGCACCTCCCTTAATGCAGTCTCCTATACAATCCCTTGTATGCCCCCTTTAAGGAGTTTACACCCTAAATCCTAAACCCTATAAAAGCACCCTTTAAGCAGTGTAGACCCTAAACCCTAAACCCTATAAAGCAGGAGTTTAGACCCTAAACCCTATAAACCCTCTTTTAAAGAGTTCAGATTATGGCTCAAAAGTTGTTGAAGACTGACCCAGGCTCCAGTATAGAGAGTCAGGAGTATGCAGCCCAGACCTTGGTCTAGGGTTTAGGGTTGAGGGTATAGGGTTTAGGGTAAAGGGTTCGGGGTTTGGGGTATAGGGTTCAGGTTATAGGCTTGAGGGTATGGGGTTTACGGTTTGGGTTTTCGGGTATGGGGTTTTGGTGTTTAGGGTATAGGGTTTGGGGTTTAGGAAATAGGGTTTAGGGGTCATAGGGAATGAAGGAATTGAACAGAAAGGGGAACTATTATAGTCACTATATTATTGGGGATACATTCTGGTAGCTTCCCTAAATAGCGGGACCCCAATATGTTCAGCTCCGTTTTATTGGGGGTCCCGTGGGGAACCGGAATGTGGACTGCGTAACAGAGATGTAGTCTAAACTCCTGGTATTCCCCTTAATAACTTTGTAGTCGTCCGCTGCATAATTCCTCATACAACCCCCTTTCAAGAATTTAGACCCTAAACCCTGAACTACACTAAGTCCAAAGTAAACCCTAAACCCTAACCCCGAAACCCCATGGCTCCTAAGGATCCTTTCCTTCATAACTTGGTTAAGGGTTTAGGGGTTTACGGATTTAGGGTTTTAGGAGTAGCGCTTCAGCATGCGCATCGCGCAGCAGGCAACGGTACAGGGCTGATGGATCTTAAAGGATGTAGGAGTTTCCTGAAGTTAGGGGGCACCTTTAAAGGGGTTTATACGGGTTTTACAAGGGTTAATAGAAGGATATATATACGGCTTAAGGCTTAAGGCTTCCCAAAATTAAGGACACCTTTTTGGGAAGCTGCCATGTAGGACTTGCATAGACTCATGCCGGCTGAGGAACCAGTTCTCCGCAGATTAATCAACTTGAAGCCTGGGCCTGAGTAAGGAAGAGCGAAGCTACTTAAATCGGAATTTGGCTGGCTGAAGGTTTCCTAACCCCGAAGCTCTCATGATTACCTCAGGGTTTAGGACGAAAATTTTAAATTCCAGGTTGCCAGAAGTCCATCACTCCAACATTGAGATAGGTACTGTATGGGGCGTCTTTATCAAAAGGAGGACTCTGCCCTATAATCCCTTGACTTATGATAAGAAAGTGTTTTTTTTTACCGCCGCTTGGGGCTATACTACCCTACATATTCAAAATAATGCTCAAGGATATTGAGGTAAAATGTGGCTTTGAGTACATTATACCAAGATCCCCATATACCCCATATTCTATCGACTTAAGGGGGACCATACACCCTAAACCCTCAGCACTCACAGGAAACTGCGAACCCTAAACCCTAAAACCCCTAAACCCTAAACCCTAAAACCCCAAACCCTAAACCCTAAACCCCTAAACCCTAAAAACCCTGAACCCTAAACCGCCAGTTGCAACTCAGCTCCCTGCTCCAAACCTTGGTTCAGCGAGGTCAACTCGGAGCCCAGGAGTTTAGGGTCTGGGTTGGCCCCTAAAACCCTTTGAAAAAATATTAGTATAAAGCCATTAGGGAAAATATTAAAAATCCCAGGGGCCTACCCAGGGGTCTGCGGTTAATGGGCTTTGGGTTTAGGGCTCAGGGCTTAGGGATAAGGGCTTAGGGTTTAAGGGTTCAGAAGGGTCCACACGAAGCTCAGGGTATAGGGGATAAGGGCTTAGGGTTTAGGGTTTAGGATTTAAGGGTTCAGAAGGGTCCACACGAAGATACTTCTGCAATTTCCCAACACTCGGGGGTACCATTTTGGAGGGTCCCCATGACAAGGGTTATAGACTTATGGAATATTGGGGTCTATGTTGGGGCCCCCCTATTAAAACAAACTACCATTTCTGTAAAAGGAAAGACTCCCCTAGTACACTCTTTGGACTGTGCACAATCCTTAGAAACCTTCAACCTTACGCGCTCCCAACACACACAAATGTATCACGGAAGGGCAGCTTCTGCTGACCAAGCTGCATCCGTCTTCTCATCCCAAGGAAGTCCCAGAACCACCTCCGGAGACCTGTACTGCCTGGTCCCGATTCCTGAGCTGCAATGGGACTGCTTGTCTCTTGTTTTTTAGCAGGAGGGGATTGGGGTGCTTGTTCACTCTATTGATCCTAACGCTCTCTGCGGTAAACGTGGCCATGCTTGTTGTAATCTCATTCAAGCGTGTACATCAGGGCCAAGATTCGCTTGCTGTGCCGCTCCTTTTTCAGCCTCAGCACAGCAAGTGTGATACGAAACGTGGTGAGGGCGCATATGATAAGACCTCTGACCGTATTCCTCTGACTGCTCATTGCAGACAGTGCTCCTGTCTACATGCTAAACCAGCACAACCCATGCTGCCAGGAAGAACATGATCTGCAGAAACCGTAGCATGAAATATAAGTACTCTAGTGTTGGTGCGCCGTAAGCAGACTGAGCAGGCAGCACGGCTCCACCAAAGTCAATGACGCGAACTTCCTGAGGTTCACTGTAGGATCAGATGCACAAGGCCCACTTCAAACCCACTCCTCTGCATGAAGCCCCAACACGAGTGCCTGTCAAGACGACGCCTGAGTAATCCTGATCGGACCCCCCCTATCTCCTGGAGCCCGAATAGTCCAGGCTTTCGGGTGTACCTTTGGAGAAAAACCACATGCTGCCTGGAGTCGCAGCGATGCAGCCTCTTGGTTTCGCGCCCTGTCTTTCGAGGGTGCGGAACCTCAGTAATGGGTCGATCCCGACTCCAAGCTTAATCAGTGGACGACTACTGCAGCTACTGCATACTATCCTGCTCTTGTTATCTTTGCTCCTACTACGACGACTACTGCTGCCGCTGCTCGTTGTCGTACCACCAGTAGAACTTGTCGCGGTTGCCGCCGCTTACAGCGGCAGCAGCAGCACTCAGTCAGCAGCGGCAGCGGCAGAGGCAGTGGCAACAGAAATACAAAGTAGCAGATGACAGCGAATGGCTTTCTTACATGGTCGCCTTGGGTAACATGATTTGCAAGGATGCTGTTGCTAATGCCGCCGACGCCGCCGCCGCCGCCGCTGCTGCTGCTCTCAATGAGGACAACAATTACACTGTTGGATTTCAGCGTCAGGCGAGCGAGAGCAGAAGCACTTGCCATTGGTGGTAGTGCTGTTTTAATGGCACAAACGGACCACCAAATACATCAGCACACGCCAGGGACAACACCAATGTAAAGGAACTACCCTACAACTATGACCTTGAAGCAGTGCTTGCCCGAGCAAATCTTCGTGTACAAGCTGTAGGACTACACAGCGATAAACCATCACGAGGAGCTGTCATGATGGCAAGACAAACATACTCGTTTCCCTAACTTGATAGGGTCGCCAAAACAGGTGCCCCTAATTTTGGAAAGCCCCTGCATTGGTTGTAAGACTTGAACAGCCGTTCCAATGACACCATACGCCCGAACGGCGCTTGCCTGGGCAAGCAGTTTGAACCCGGGCTGAGGCGGAAGCCATTTCGCCCCTGGAATCCTTCAGCATGGCGTTTCGGCATTTGATATCCTGAGATTCATGGGCATTACATCCTATGAAATGTTCCTGAGCCCCAGAAAAACACATCGCAAAGGAAGAGCCAACAACGGACCGAAATGCTTGAGATAAACTCTATCGGCTCTGGAGCGGTGGTGAAAAACGACAATATTGGCACATCGTAGTTGGGGTCTAGAAGCAAGATCCGAATCTGGGAGAATATCCGTCTGCAAAGACATGCTGCAAGCGCTGGGCGCTACAATCCAAAATTCACATTTTGGGGAATGTACACATGAGCCACAGTCTAGACTCAAAATATCCCCCTTAATAACCCCTATAACGCTCCCCTATATAATCCCCTATATAACCGCCCTTTAAGGAGTCTAGACTACAGCTCATATGGGCACTGTATTACCTTCTGTCTTCACATGTTTGTGCCTACCGATGCCGCATCCTGAGTTGCAGGTTGTGCAGCAAAGCTGAATGCAATCTTGAAACCAGCCTGTATACATCGCATGTCGTAGGATTCATATGAGCTCCAGTCAATATTTTCCCATGTGATTAGTAGACTATAGTAGGGGCTATACTACACTACAACAGGGGCGTCCTATGTCTACGGCTAAGGGTCCCTTAATAGGGCGAATATTGACCGAGCTCTTTTAGCTTTCAAGGAACACCACGGCCAACTTGCAAAGTGCTCTCGTCAGAGGAGCTGTAGTCAGAGCAATGTCTGCTTACTCTGAAAAGCATATGGGAGTTTCCCAAAATGGAGGGGCCTTACCCTTGACATATAGTGGAACTAGTAGGCTTTGTGGGGGACCAGTTTGGGGAACTCCCACATGCCCCATGTAATTCTTCAAGTCCCCTTAAAAACCAACCCTAAACTAGCTAGGCTACGACACGCGAGGGTATCTATATAATAGTGGGATACAGGTTATAACTTGTATGATTTGAGTGCTCTCCTAAGCCCTGAATTTGGCCAGGCATCCGTGTGAGTAAGACTCATTGCGCTCAGAAAGTGCAGGCACTGAAGTATCTGGGAGGCAATGGTCTTGATATCTCCTGAGCAGGGAGTTTCTCCGAAAGGGGTGCCCCTACGGGCCTGAGGGATATTAGGATTATAAGAGGGTTCTGGGGGTCCGTATGAATTCCCAGGGAGAAATACCAGCACTGTTTTTGGAAATGCGTTCCAAAGAGTGCACAGATAGTTCGGCAGGCACCACAACAACTCTCGTGCCTGCAAACTGTATAACACTTGAGTGCTGACATGAACTATAATCTTAACTCCGAGTATTCCCCTTAATAACCCCTGCAATAGTCCCCTGTATAACACCCGTTAAGGTACTTAGATTATGGCTCACATGGGGCTTAGGGTTTAGTAGGACTCCCAGCCCGGAATGCAACCAAAGAGCAATGCCATACTTCTGTTTCATACCCCTAAGACAGCTTTTCCCGACCCTGCATACCACAAACACTCCCCGCAGTCGACAGTTTAAGCAGTTCAGGTGTGTCAATCAGTGCAGACCAGTTTGTGTTGGGGTCCCTCATGATCGAGAACTGCTTGGCAATTCAAGGGTAGCGGCCTTGGGGCCTGCTGTATGATACTGGAAAAATTGCTAGTTGTAATTTTTGGAGTACTGGTAACCTTGCCTAAAGCAACCCGATACCCTTCTCCCTGAACCTATGGGTAGAGGGAGGAAGCCAGGAAACTGAGCATCAGCCCCTGGTCGTCAGTTTCTCCTTGGGGGGAAAGGCAGGAAACGAGCGGGGAATGAGGGACTAGCCAAGAACATGGCAACTACTATTTAGGGTGTAGGGCTGTGGCATGGAAAATCAAATCGCACAGGTGAACTGGAAACCTGGGGATTATAGGAGTGCATGGGGCTTAAGTTAGCTGGTGGTTCGTAGGGAAGGAAGGAAGGGAACAGAACATGGCAACTACTTACTGACAACATTGCTTTTCTCAGCCCTGGCGCCTTGCTGTGTTGGACACGACGCTAAAAGTGCATTGCGTTGTCGAAAGCACAAGCGCGGAATAACAAAAAAAGACGTTCGATGAAATGCCTTCTTTGTAGATATGCTCGTCTCGCTCAGCGGGTTCTTGGTATTAGAGTCTCTGCAACTTCTTCTTGTACGCATACTTTGCGCTCCTTAGTACATACGCACGACTATAGGGATCCTCTCTTCCATTCCCTACTAACAACCAATAAGCAATCCAAAGACCAAAGGTTTATCAAGGGTTTGCTCCGGGTCCGAAGAACAAGAAACACTCAGATTTGCGTGAAGCGTTTGCAGTAATTTGGAAGATTAAAGTCCTAAACCCTCTTCTTTAGGCTTCAAGCTTGGCAAGGAGATATGTACGCTAGCTCCCGAAGGCACAAAGGCATTAGTTCGGCAAACTTCAAAATGATGCGTGTGTGTAAGCAAGAAGCAAAATCTATCTTGAGGTGCGCAGAAGTTAGGTGTCCCTTAGCAATGTTTGGGCTATGTGTGCGAGCCCTGGAGATTTGGAAGAGACCCCCGTGTAGCTGAGCAGCGCATGAAGTCGCTAAGGCTCTTGTCCAACAGCTCCTCGGCTCATCAGTGTAGAAGCTTGAAGCATTACAACCATTATCCTCTTACTCCTCATATAACTCATGTAGGAGTGAAATTATGTGTAGACCCAAAATCCTTATTCCCGATGCTTTAGTGAGAGTGCACATCTTCAAGTAGGGCTCCCTCTTTGGAAGAACAAAGAGAAAGTGGTTCTTGCCGTTCCGTGCCCTGACATGCTGCGACACCTTGCGGTGTCTACCTTCCATCTGTACCGAAACTTTAACTTCTTCCCCCACTCAACTCTGACCTATGGCAACTATGGGCCCCTAACTTCAGGGCCCTCTTGTCGAGCCTGGACAATTGCACACTGAACCCGCAAAGCTCTCACCCCATGTGCAGTTGGCAACTGAAAATTCAGAGGTGTTTTTGGATATATCATATCCAATCACAACAGACAGTTCCCAGGTTCAGGAGGAGAAAAACCCTGGGTTGGCCCCTAAAACGCTTTGAAAAATATTAGTTTATAGGGTCCCCTATTAAAGCCATTAGGGAAAACATTAAATATTCAACCCTAAACCCTAAACCCTAGACCCTAAACCCTAAACCCTACCCAGAACCTACCAAATAGTCAGGCTTCCGGTCCAAAGCCTGTGCTAAGCCCTCAACCTCTGCATCCCAAAGCTCCCGAAGCACGAAACCCCTTTCGTCCCCCTTAAGTAGATAGAATATATGGGATAATACTGCCTCTTAGGTAGATAGACTATTTAGGGTTTAGGGTTTAGGGCAAGAGTCCCCCTGAAGTAGATAGAATATGAGCTATAGTCAAAACTCCTGAAAGGGGGTTATATAGGGATTATATAGGGGACTACTATAGGGGCTATTAGGGGGGATACTATTAGAATATATGGGATAATATAGGGATAATGGGAAAGAAAATGGAAACTGCTGTTTAGGGTTTAGGGTTTAGGGTTTGGGGTCTATGGTCCCCCTTAAGTAGATAGAATATGGCTTTGGGTATACTATATATTGGGTTAACATAGGGATAATGGAAAAGAACATGGAAGCTACTGTACTACAGTACATTTGGAACATATAGGGAATATGGCTTTGGGTATCTTATAATAAGATCCCCATATACTCCATATTCTATCTACTGAAAGGGGGCTATACACCCAACCTCTCAAGCCTGAAACCTCTAAACAGTCTGGCCTAGAGGCAAAGACCAAGCAGCAGTGATTCGTGGCATGGGTGAACTCCCCCAGCAGCTTCACGCAATAGCTTTGTCTGCCCGGATCGCCTTGTGAGGTTAGGGGTTTAGGGCTTACGGGGCTTGACAAAAATGGGTGTTTGAGAAGTTAGAACCCAACCTTGAAGGTTTGAAGTATCTATACTAGAACTTTTGTGTTCAGACTGCGACCATAGGGAATGCTACTGGAAGCCGTTCAGCTTTCCATGTCCTACGAGTCCTACTCTGTGTTAATGTCACCCCAGGCTCCCCTGGCCCTGGCTTACACCTTCATTAAATGAAGTGGCCACCCCAGGGAAATAGGGTTTAGGTTGGGGTAAACTACTATAATGGAGAATGAAATGGAAAAGAAAACGGAAAATGAAATGGAAACTGGGATTATATGGGGTTATGTTGGGGTTATATTGTGAGATGTTGTTTGCTTGCCAGGGTTAGGATGGCCCTCCTCGGTGGCTCCAAAGTTGCATGCTGAGAGCTATATTTATCAGCTCGGCAGACTCAAGCCTCTGCAGCTTGCAGATGCTTGCAGGACCCTACAGTTATGAACTCCCAAAACCCCCTCCACAACCATGAACTCCCAAGCCCAAACCTGACCCGAAAACAAGCAACATTCAACCCCAACGAGCCCCGTGGGCAAAAGCCAAGGCATGTCTAGAAGACCTCAGCTTTAGGTGTCTCTTGGGGTTTTCTCTGTGATGGGACATGGGGTCAAGGCGAACGAAGCGTGAGTCTCAATTCCAGATCCCAGAAACCCCGCGCATCCTAGCCCACACCCCTGGTCCTATAGTCTACTTGCCAGATCCCGCAAAAATATTCCTAGATCCAGACAGCTTAAACCTAACCCTAAACCCTGTAGAGCCTAAACCCTAAACCCTAAATAGTAGTTTCCATTTTATTTCCATTCTGCTTATACAACCCTTATTATATAACCCAATATAAACCCTAAAGCCCTTACCCTAAACCCTAAACCTAAACCCGCAAAACCTCAGCCCTGGACATCTGCGTAGCTCCCTGAGGAGCTCTGCTTCCGCATGCGCATGCTCCTTGTAGCGGGCGACGCCTGCAACAAGGCTTAGGGTTTAGGGTTTTTGGGGGTTTAGGGTTTTTTGGGGTTTAGGGTTTAGGGGTTTAGGGCTTTACGGATTTCAGGGTCCGGGGGGCTTGCTTAGAGGGGCCGATAAACCCCTCCATTCCTCCAGTTTCCAGTTCAGTTTCCATTTCTTTTCCATTTGCTTCTCCCTCATTTGTAATTATTTACCCTAAATCCGATATAATTCCTTATAGCCCGTGCAATCCATATTTGACCCAAGACCGTCTGTGTCCTGCCTTTGACCACTTTCACTGCCACAATCTGCTTTGTGGATTCCTCGGGCAGATTTCTTTCAGCTTCAAGTTGCATGTGGTGGGGAACATGTACCCTAAACTTAAACCCTGAACCCTACACCCTAAACTGCGTAGGGTCTAATTCCTCAGGGTTTAGCTGGGAGTTTACTCGGAGGATCGCGGGACGTCCTAGGTCGGTATCCCAAACAGGGTTAGAACCAGTGACCACCACTATGATCCCAAGTAGAACTACCTCTGAATCCCTGAACCCCCAAGAACGGGTTGTAGGGATCCTGTGAAGGCATGGCTACTTCTAGATTGAAAAGCCCTTGCTCTCGAAGCACCAAGTTCAAGTCTCATGTACAATCCCTACTAGAGAGGAAGGGGGCTGCATTGTCAGTGTTCAGGTTTAGGTATTTAAACAGCCAGGCCTTTGAAGCCTCTATGAAATGCGAGCGCGCATCCTTTCTTGATATGATGAATTATCAGAGGAACCCGTGGGCTCTACTGGCACCCCTGGTAAATGTCTATAAACCCCCCTTGAAGGTTAGACTATGGCTCATGCACTTGTAGCAGCAGGCGTCGGACATCACCCTTTGAACTAACCCTAAATATTAGGTGCCGTAATGTAAAATATAACCAAAAGGCGCCCACAACTCTGAGAACAGCCCTTTCAGCCCGAATGCGGAATCCAATCCGAATCCTGATTTCTCCAGCTTGGGCGTCGTCAATCCCACATCCTGGCCCAATACTCCTATTAGGGTTTAGGGTTATTCCTGCAAGCACAGTGCCTGCAGGGACCCAGAAGAGATGTTTCTGAGGGATGTGGTTCGCAATCAACCTTACTGGTTCTTAGTAAAGAATACGGGAATGTAATCACATATGATATTCCCCACCAAGAACCAGTAAGTGAAGCTCAACAAGAGACCCCACATCCTGCTCGGAAAGCCTTGCTACTCAACCTTGTCGGCTACTTGCACCTGAAAGGAAGAGAAATGACTACATTAGTAGTACACCTAACCTTACTGGTGCTTAGTACGGAATATGGGAATATATTGTATGGGGATTATGTTCCCTCATTCCCTGCTCAGAACCAGTAACTCACCCTAATTCACCTAACTGGAAACACGCTTGAAGTTTAAATAAACATGCTGAGAATCCTCTAAGCATGCCAGTACGCGGCCGAAGGATCCCTCCCCCACCTGCTGGTCGCCGTTGCTGGAAGCTCATGCAAGAGTATTCTGCATTACTGGGCTTAGGGTTCAGGCTTTGGGGTTCGGAGGCTTGGGGCATCAATGGTTTCCAGGACCCGCCCTGTTTAGGGTTCAGCTTGAGGACCACTTGGATATGCAGGATTTTGTTTGGTATCCATGTAGTCCTGGCTACAGGGACGAAGCAGCCAGCGCCCTTTAAAAATGCGAATGAAAAGGCCCTTGAGATCAAGAGCAGATTTACGACACATTCCGCATGAAAGGAGTGGCCTTCTGAGAAGGCCTTAAGGACAACAAGAAGCAATCTACGGTGGATAATATTACCCCAATAATGGAGAATGAAATGGAAAAGAACATGGAAACTGGGATTATACAAGGGTTTACCACCAGGACGAGCCATTGAGCACTGGCTTTCCGTGCGTGTGTAGAAACATGCAAGAGTGTTCAAACTTCCAAGCTCTGGACGAAGCCTGGAGGAAGGCTTGGCAAACATGAAACATGCCAAAGGCCTTTTCGGACTAGCTCTCCGATGTGGTAATCCCCAACCCCTAATATTCAACCCCTCGCCCCCTGCCCCCCCTAATATGAAACATTCGAAATATAGATTATATACCACCATGGGACACCATGGGATTATTGGGGCGGGGGGTTTGATGTTCAGCGAGGGGACTAACCTAGATCTCTCAACGCCTGTGGCCTGCGTAACGGATCTGTCCCTGAAACGACACTTGCACTGTTTTGCCCTCACCCCCGATTTCGTGATACCATTAATCTTAATTCTCGCTGCTTCTTTGAGGGCTGGCTCGCAGTGACTAAACCCTAAACCCCCATCTCTAAACCCTAAATCCCTAAGCCCTGATCCACACCAGTGGCACCATGCCTGCTTCCGGACAACGTAGTTTCCAGTGCCCAGCTTCATCCCACGAGTCCAGTGAAAGTGCGGCGTATCCCGATTCTGCTTTCCTGGGCTGCTCTTCCGGGTTGCTGCTACGGAAGTCCGTTTAAGTCACCATATTCTGGGTATATGATAAAATAATCGGATATTTTCATTGTAGTATTTCTGTTAAGTTTCTTAACCGAAGCCCAGTCTTGCGTACATGGACTCTACTTGCAATATGGTGGAATTGCACGAATTGTTGGGCCCCTTTTGCAATTGGGGGTTGTTCTAAAGGGCCTTGTGAACAGGGGACACACTTCCTTAAAGGTGGATCCTAACCAGCAAGGAAACCTACCGTATGGCCATTTTGGGGACAGGTATTTTGAACTATCAATCAGGCACCCGGCCAGGGTTGGGGGGCAGGGAGGACCCAAGGCCACCGTAAACTCTACACCGCTCGCAATACAAAGTCCTTCAAGACCTGCCCCCTGATGCAGGGTCGGGGCGCAAAGTTTTGTGGGCTTTGAGGTCGTAAGGGCTTATTCGTTTCAGGGCTGTAGGGGTTTTGCCAAGCAGCGTTCCTCGGAATTCTCGCTGGAGTCGGTATGCTGCTCTCCTGAGGCTCTTGCACCCAAAAATAGTGAGACGCCGTTACCGGCATATTCCGCGTGAACTGCTAGCATTCACTAGCCAAAGCTATCATGGTATCCTACTATGAGTCGCAGGTGCTGCAAGCAACGATCTGAATTTTGCAGTGGGCGGGCCGCGCGCGGGGTGCAGTGTCTTCACCCTTCGGCCCTCCTAGTACCGGCCATTTTGGAAACCTAGCGCTAACAGGCTAAATCCTGCTTGAAAGGCCTGAGCACTAAACCCTAAAGCCCTAGCCCCTAAACCCTGAGTCGCTTTCTAAACCAGGCGTATGTAAGGACACTTGCTTGCTGCGACTCATTCAGCCCCAATTTCCCAACACCGACCCCTACATTCAGATCCGCTGCTAATACGGGGGTGGAATAACTAGCAACATTGTTGTACATGAAATAGATCGCAAGATATCGGCAACTGCTCGGGCCTCCTTTCCCTATGATTTCAAACCCCCATATATAGGGACCCGGTGTCCATGCTTTCTACTTTCTCTTTTCCATCCGCTCCTCAATTTGTTGGTAATATGTTAGGCCCCCACAGGAATTTTGCCCCAACTCTCGAAACCTGAAACACTTCCGTAAGCCTTGAAAGCCCCAAACTCCACTATCACACCTTAGACCCCATAGCCCAAAACTCTAAAAACTCGAGAAAACACACCTTATAAACGTGATTACAAATGTGTCAACCCTAAACACTCCAAACACACTGAGAATATCTTTGCCAGGGAGCCTTTCGCGCCAGTGTCGCGGGGAGGGCTGCGGCTCCGCTCCTTTGGCGGATCCTCATCGCCTGTTTTCTGAGGGTAGGGGTCGGGTCCTGCCTCCACCCACTAACAACCTATAAAGATATGGGCCGCGTTAAGCAGGGCATGCCAATGAGCGGGGACAGTGCCCAAGGTTGGGGTTCCCGCTGTGGTTTTAGGCTTGGGGTGTAGGGTGGCACTTAGAAGTCATATCTTTGGGTGCCTGGCACCTGAGTTTCCACAGGTTTCTAGGGCCGCTTTAAAGGGGATGTAGGGGCTACATAGGGGTATATAGGGCTCAGGAATATTGATCCAAGAATGGATCAAAAAAAGAGAAGAACATGGATAGTTAACATGGAACCTGATTACAATATTCATTTCTATTATTATTAGTATTGCTACTAGTAAAGTATCATTACGATATAAAAAGATCATTGCCACTGATATTTCTACTATTATTATTGAAGATGTTCAGCTTTTTTGTCTGGAGGCAAACTCACTCCTAAAACCTAAACTAATAGATTCCATTTTCTGTTCCATCATTGTCTCTATTTAACCTCTGTAAACCTTATTTGAAGGGCCTATATAACCCCTATAAACCCTTTCAAGGTGAACATGTGTTTCCACTTTCAGTTTCTGAAGGGGGTGGCTACGTCTCAATATGGGTTTCGAGTAACCAACGTGTCCCCACGTGAGGCTCGGAGTTCTGGATCGTAGGGTAAAGTGGCTATTCCCCACAGCATGCCACGCAAGCGTGAGGTCCTTAAATAAGCGCAAGAGTAACCGACTGGCTCTCAACCCTAAACCCTAAACCCTAAGCCCTAAGCCCTAAACCCTAAAACCTAAACCCCAAGCCCTAAGCCCTAAACCCTAAACCCTAAGCCCTAAGCCCTAAACCCTAAACCCTAAGCCCTAAGCCCTAAACCCTACACCATAAACCTGTCTGGCATACCTTCGTCCCTCCCTCAGGCTCTAGTGTTTCAGCACTGCTTCTCAACAAGGAGTTACTGGTTTGAACTTCAGGTTTGGGGCAACTTCAGGTGACTGTCCAATGTCCCGTGGGGGCAAGCTCCCTGGGGCATGTAAAGTAGCTACCCCATGTACCTATCTATTTCTGTCTGGTCGGCCAGAGGAACTATCTGAAATGAAGTTGCATGTATGCCCCCTCATCTACTGCAATCCTTGCGTGAGGCCAGCCAAACCAGGTCTGCAAACATTCCCACCTCATGAAAACCGAGCCCAAACTAAAACTTATGCTATCTAGGCCCCAGTGCTTCACATTGCGACTGGAAATCACATATGGAGGTCTGGGCTCAAGCCTCCTCGTGATACCAGGTGTAAAGACATGTACCAGTGGAAGAGAGACCTTACGCATAGTCCATGCGCCACAATCACAACCACTCCAAGCCCAAACGAAAACAAGGATGCCCACAGCATCGCCTGGAGGTTTCTCCTTGGGCTCCACAGGATCTGCCCCGTCCTAGAGAGAACTCAACATACACAGTTCTGGGACTCAATGTAGGTTGTAATTTTGAGACTGCCCCCAAACCCTCAAACTCTCTGTCTACGTCCTTGCTGAGTCTGGCCTCCTTTCACAAAAGGAGGGTGGTTCCCAGGCAGAACTATCTGGGGGGGTTCCAAAACGAAGGGATACCCACCCAATAATGGAGAATCAAATGGAAAAGGAAATGCACCCTGACAGTATGTAGGGATTTAATAGGGAATAGGATTTCCACAGCTTAGGGGTCCCTTGTTTTTAAAGAGTTTCCAACAACAAGGATAAACTGTGCATATTAAGGTTTGGGTACTGCCCGATAATTATACTATGGTTATATATAGCCCTTAATAGGACCCCTAATACAGACTGTTACTGGGTGGGGGCAGTACCCAAGATAAACTGTGTATATTAAGTTCTATATTGGGTCACCCAAGTTATGGAATTCCCCAGGCTGGGTGTAGCGCTCTAAACCCTAAACCCCACACCCCAAACCCTAAAACCTTAAAACCCTAAACCCAAACTAATCCTTATATCCCTATATAAACCCTATATAACCCCTATACCCTTATATAACCTATATAACCCATTCCTAAACCACAAACCCTAAACCCTAAAGCCGAAACTCGGGAGGCCTCTCCAGGATGTCGTTTTTAGTCTCAGGGCTTGGAGCGGGTGGCTGAACAGCACTGTGACAGGACTATAGTTCCTCTTAGGTAGATAGAATATGGCTTTGGGTATATTATAGTAAGGGTTTAGGGTTTAGGGTTTGGGGTATATGGTCCCCCTTAAGTAGGTAGAATATGGCTTTGGGTAAGCTATCTATTGGGCTAACATAGGGATAATGGAAAAGAACATGGAAGCTACTGTACTACAGCATATTTGGGATATGTAAGGAATATGGCTTTGCGTATGTTATAGTAAGATCCCCATATACTCCAGATTCTATCTACGCAAGGGGGGCTATATACTCCAGCCCTCTTGACCCAAAGCCTTGCTGGCATATAGCAGAAAGCAAAAAAATTACTGTAGGGGGTTCTAACAACTACAGCAAGAGACCACTACAGGAACTACAACATAGACCCATTCTCTGATTCCCTACAGAGGGTTTATGGTTTTAGGTTTTAGGGTTTAGGGGTGACCACAAGAAAGGAGCTTCAAAGCCACACGGGAGCCTAGTCCTGGAAACCACTGACAGCATATCCTAACACCCTTGTCATTTCAGAGGTTGAACCAAGTTAGATTCCTTTATTGTAGATTACATGCTCCGAAATACAACACTACCCACTTGAGGTTTCAAGAATAGAGTGCCGGAGCCCTGGTTTCCAAAATATTAGAACCCCTACCAAAGGACTCCCAGAAAGGGACGCTAATTTTTCAAAACTCCCATTCATCTCGACCCACGTGGATGTGGCTTCCGAAGGGGGTGGCTGATCAGACAAAGGCGAGGTTCCTTTAGGGAGGACTTTGGTTTTCTAGGGATGAAGGAGTGGACCCGTCTAGTAGTCCCTATATAACCCATTCTAATAGTTTCCATGTCCTTTTCCATTCCTTCATTCCCAGCTAACCAAAGGTCAGTAAGGAGGCAGTTAATACAGGCTGAAGTACCAAACCCCAGCCGTAGAAGGTCGTCTCTTGCCGGTGCCCGCCCATCATAGATGAGAACTTCCTGAGCACACAACACAGAAACTGCGCAAGCATTAGATTTGGTGGAGTCTGAGGCACTTTGGGGGGTTGACTCCTATAACGCAGAGTCTCCGTTCCTTTGAAAGCGTTTCTCCCCGCCTACCTGCACGAGTCTTCAACTAGGGCATCCCTTCTATGGAACATCCTCCAAACAGGGCTCCCTACGCTGTAAATGTTCACAGCCTTTACAGTTGTCAGTCCAAGTTAGGAATCAGTGATGCCATGATGTCTTCTCTACACAGACAATCCCAGGTTGCAAGCATGATTTGCGACGCAGAGAGGACTTTTCGTCCAAGCTGCGACACGGGCACGGCCAGGTAAGACTTGAGGGACTCCAAGCGCCTCATGATCTCCTGGCAGGCAAACGGTTTAGGCCAGCAGAAATGCAAGGGAGGTACTTTGTAGCAATTTTATGGATGCATGGCAACTGCATGAGCCAAACTCCTTTTTCCAGTCGTCTACTGGCACCTCTCACTCTCTGGCACTCCTCTGGTCAAAGTCCATCTGACAGTTGCTGCTTGTGCAAGACAATGTTTTTGATGCTGTTAGAATGACACAAGGCGCTTGAGGAGCACCCGGCAGTTACGGACATGGCAGTAGCCAGCACAATACACGTGCCCGCATCCGCCTGGGAAAAGCTTTCAAAGCCTGTGTATCCCGGGAGACTGCATGAGGACAGGCCTATGGAACATGAATGCAACGTGGACCTGTGCAATCTGATGCTGAACGCTGGAGCTAGTCACAAAGAATGTCGCGGCTGGATCTTGAGATCAAAAAATCACTTGTTGTACCAACCGAGGGCGGGCTTGTACGGGCTCAGCTTGTTGTCGTAGTAGTCGCCGTTCCAGCGGATGGGCTCATCGGAAATCCCGTAGACCTTCTCAACTCGCTCAACGAGGTCCTTGTTGTACTTCTCCCAGATTGGCTGGAAGGCTACGGCATCGGGGCGGATCTTGTAAGTGCCATCGGCAGGCATCTGCTCGTCGGTCAACTTGTTGATGTACTGGTCAATCTTGTACTTGCGGTAAATGCCGCCACCAGTGGATGAGGCGCTGTACTTGGGGTCCTTGCCATCGCTCTCCCTGTTGTACTTCCTGTAGTAAGCCTTGGCATAGGCGAACTGCTGCTCCTTGGTCTTGCAGTCCACCCGGATGTCGCAGCCCTTGGCAAGGATCTCCTCATCCGAGAGCTGCTTGGGCGCCGGCGCTGCATCCTCGGCCAGGACTGGAGAGGCGGTCGCCGCGCTCAGCACCAAACCGAGCACGAGGCCGCCCAGTAGCCCCTGCAGCGAGCTGGCCGTCGTGGCATCCTCGGACGGGCGCGAGGCCTCGGCCTGGCGACCAACTGCGCTGGAGGAGTTCAATGACGCAGTGGACGGGAAGAATCCAGGCACAAACATGATGCCACCTGCAAGGAAGCAGCTTGCCACAAGGGCAACAGCCGTTGCAGTGCCACGAGCCATGGCTACCACTTTCTAGGAGTCGAAGGCCTTCTGAGCCGCCCAACCCAACTGGAGCCTAAATGGCTAAAACATCTCATAGCGCAATCAAGACTAAAACTTGCGGCAGCTCTCTCCATGTGCAGTAGCCTACAAAATATCACTCAATACAAACCTGGAAGTATTGATACACCACACGCCGCAGGATGCACCAGTAACTGGAGCCCTCTGCTGACGGAAGCTGTGCACCCTGCCTGTGCGCAGCCAATGAGGCTCTTCCTGGCCATGCGAACCTGCAGCCAAGCTCACGATCATGGCTGAGGAAAATATGGTGCAAGCAGTCTCAGCAGGTGCCAGCAGTGTTACTGTAGTCGTTGTGCTCGTGCTCGCGTCGGCCATCATAGACAGTGGACATTGACATCGTCACAATGGAAGAAATCGCACTAGCATGCGCAAGGAGGCTTTCCACAGCCTAGTGTGTGAAATGAGAAGCTCTTCACATCAATAAAGGGAGCACAGCTTTGTGCGTTCGCAGGGAAGAGTACTTCATTTTTTTGGCATCATGATTCCACGCCTCAAGCCGCCAACGCTTTCGCTCGGTAAGGGTATACAATGCTCGTTTCGTTGTTTATTGCTGACAGATTCTAGCAGTCCTTAGGGTGACGCAGATCCGGGTGCAGCAGCTGGGTGCAGGATGGGCATAAGAAAGCTGAGAGCTTACATGAACCGTTGTCTAAAACTCCTAGTATCCCCCCTAGTTCAAACCCCTATAATACACCCCTCCCTATATATTCCCCCTTTGAGGACAATAGGTCATGTTGAGGGAACCATGTTTCGAGCCAGGTACCAGCAAGCCCGCGAGATTTCTACTGTGAAGGTCTGGGCTCATTAGTTTATCTAAGCTCTAAACCCTAGGCAGTAATAGTTTTTCCATTTGCTTTTCCTTTCCCCATATGTCCCCACATAATCGCTTGGGTCTGTTATTGAGGGAAGAGATAATCAGATCATCACAGCGAGGGGCTGAATCTCTGTCTCCCCATGCAGGCTTCAGAGCATCAAGATCGATGTCATCCAACTTCTGCATGTCGTTCTGAACCTGGGAGGTTCAGGGTTTAGGGCTTATATTCCCAATTAAGTAGCTTGAATATGGCTTTGGGTATATTATAAGATTCCCATATATCCCATATTCTATCTACTTAAGAGGGACTATAACCCTAAACCCTAAATAATAGTTTCCATTTTCTTTTCCATTATCCCAATATAACCCCCATATAATCC
>CAJNIZ010024792.1:24530-49131 GCA_905231905.1 Symbiodinium pilosum
GTGAGGGCCCACTTCATACAAAGCCACAATATGGGATGGTACCCATTACGGTAATATTAGGGTTATATTGGGGTTATATGGGGGATAATGGAAAAGAAAATGGAAACTACCATAATGGGTTATATGGGTGGTTGTCAAGATTATGTCCCTTTTGGATCCCTATCACAATACGGCACCTAATATTTTGGGTACCCAAAAAAGGACCATAGTTTTGACAACCACCCACATGGATATGCGGAATATGTACAGCTGTCTTTACGAATTGGGCTTTCTATGGCTGACCGGGAAGTCTCTCAAAATCGAGGATCTCTTCTGAGGGCGCTGTTCAATCTGAACTTCAAACGACCGTTGAGAAAATCCCAGTCGAGATACTGTGCATGAACAAATAGAGACCTGATCCAGATATTGCCCCTATATCTATACAGTAGTTTCCATTTCCTTTTCCATTATCCCCATTTTTATCCCCATTAATTAAGGGGAGGGGGTTAGAGGGTTCGTCAATCCCTTAGCTTGATAGATCGGGTAGGAATTTCATGAATGACATATCTTGGGGGATCTAGTCACGTCATTCCTCTGACCTGCTGCTTGTTTAGGCCGTCTGACATCCCCACCCCTTCGACGGGTAGATGACGCCTTTCGTTGCAGACCTGGATATGTTTGCAACTATAAAAAACAATAGGCATAGCGACAGGCTACAAGCAACGACAAAGCTGAGGTCCCCAAGCAGTATCCCACGGATGATGTACAAAAGCTACGTTTATCATATGCCTCTGCATCGCCGATTTGAACGCGCAGTTCTGATTGGGGCAACGTGGCTATGTGACAAATGCATGCATTCACTACTCAAAGCGTGCTCTGCTTTGTGTATACCCGGGTGTACTGAAGCAGTTTACGTAGTCATTAGTCCACGCGGACACTCAAAAAGGTCGTGTGCGTGCGTACCAGGACCACAGTTGAGGTCCCACTTTGTAAAGCAGTACGTTGGCACATGAATTGGCTCTCTACATGGGCCTCCATTTTAGAGGAACTCCTTCCACGCACGAACATCGGTATCAAAGGATAGCGCACATGGAGCATCTACACAGCAGTGTTCTGCTCAATCAAGCTTCGATCGTCTTCTCTGCAGGGAAGTCCCCAGAAGTGACCCAAGGCCCACATCGCTGGATGAGGTCGTTCACCTGGTAAATGGGGGTCTCATCCCAGACTGTCCATGATTCAGGGCGAGTGGGGGATTTTTGTGGATGATACTGGGTTGGCCCCTAAAACCCTTTGAAAAATATTAGTATATAGGGTCCCTTATTAAAGCCACTAGGGAAAATTTCAAATATCCCAGGGGCCTACCCAGGATAACACTTGCTTTTTGTAGAGCTCCTGAAGACTCGAAGGCGCGTCAGAATGAGCACCTGCAAAGGCGACTAAACTGAGAGCTTTCCGAGAGTGGCCCGTGCTTCCAGTCGCTAAGCATTCCAGTGCTCAGATGTGCTCCGCTCTGGCATGTGCTAGGGGTTGCAATAATACCCCTCCCAGATGTGAGCTCTATTCGGCCTTATTTAGCCCTGTACAGTCCTTCTTAGCTATTGGAACCCTAAAAGAGTGTACCTTGGGGGGTACCATTGCAACGCCGTAATAGCGACAGCGGTTGCAGGACATTCACTTGCAACTACGCCCTACGCCAAGTTCACTCATTCAAAACCGGACTGGCGCGGGCAGAGTCCATGTTGGCGGAACAAGCAAATCCGGATCCTGTGGCGCTAAACCCCTGAAAGTCAACAGAAAACGTCAAAGACTGACTCCAAGACCTACACCCAACACCCTGACCCCCACACCTGAAACCCCAATCTAAACCCCATCCCTAAACCATAAACACCGAAGCCCACTGTATCCCTATGAACCTCATTTTCCATGTAATTGTCAATCCTTCTTCCATTCCCGAGATAATATCGCTAAGCCCCAAACCCTAAATACATTTATTTTCTTCTCCATTCCCCCTACATACCCATATGTTCCAAATATAGCCCACCGCCATATATGGGTGGTTATCAAAATTATGGTCCCTTTTTGGGTCCTATTATAATACGGCCCCTAATATTTAGGGTACCCAAAAAAGGACCATAATTTTGACAACCACCCGTATCTCTATGCAGTCCCTACATAGCCCTAGTTTCCATTTCATTTTCCATTTGTTTTTGCAATTGGTTCTCCAGCATTAATAATTTCCATGTTAGTTTCCATTCCCTAAACGCTAAACCCCCCCTATATGACCCCTCTGAAGCCCTGGACCACTGCATGGCATTGTGCTCCGCCGCGGTGCATGGCGCATGCTCTCCAGCATCGCAGCACCGCAGGACTTCACGGAAGGGTGCTCCGTGACCATAAGCGCCTAGCATTGGGGGCCTTCATAAGTGTGCAAGGTTTGGGATGCAGATTTCTGGTTTAGAGTCGTTTAGAGCGGCTTAAAGGTCTGAATGATTTGATTCATTATGGGCATCACAGCAACATGCCTGAATGTTCTGAACCCCTTCTCAAATTGTGAGAAGCTCTGGTAATCTCTGGCCAGACTCTTGAATGTTCAGAAGTGTCTTCAGGTGCGAGAGCTCATTAGCCACAAACTTTGGTTTCCACCCTTCTGAGGTGAACCCGAAACAGCCTCGACCCTGTCCTTGAATCGACTCTCGGACAGGAAGAGTGAGCGCAAAATCCCAACGTAAACCCTCAACCCCCACAGAATTCAGGCTAGTGACCCCAGAAGCAGCCATGGTGAGTCAGCTTTCAAAGCTTCTGCAATAGCACCCAACGAGCCAGAAACGTAGACCGGTTTCGGGTTTAGGGTTTCCCCCCAGTCCCTAGAAGCCCCAAGCCTCACTTCCTTGACTTTCATTGTTCGACTCCAAACCCATACTTTCAACCACGAACCCTGAAACTCAACCCTGCCTAACCCTGGACTCTAATCTTACTGGGGAGCTAGTAGGGAAAAGGGAATTTATGATATAGGAATTCTATAATTATATAGGTATTATATTCCCTTGTTCCCTACGAACCACCCGTAAGTAATCTAAGCCAGCTCAGAATCCAAGTCCAGGGTGCCATCGTCCTCTTTTGGGAGGGCTCAGCGGTGTAGGGTTGTGGGCTTGAGGTATACAACCCTAAACCATAAACCTTTGTTTGGGTTTTTGGTTGAGGGGGGCTAGGAACAGTCTTGGGGATCGGGATCGTAGTTGCTGATGCCAAGCCAGTGAGCCCTAGGCTGTGTGTGCGGTCAGGCATCCTAACTTACTCCTGAAAGTATTCTAAGGTGGGTTTCTGGTTTCGATCGTCTGGAGTTCGGAAGCAAGCGCATTGAGTCAAACAGATTGATCTTCAGGCTTTAAAGAGTGAAAGGTGTGGGCTCTTCCAAGCAAAGGAATCACCATTCTCACGCCAAAACGTTGATATTCCTGTGGCAAGGATCCGCTTAGAAGAGGCCCCGGGACTTTGGAACGACGTGGAAAGACAGGGGTGGTGCCTGCTCTCTACATGGTAGTTTTTCAAAATAAGGGAACCCAATACAAACCCCAATATACATATGTTGCCATTATCAACCTCAATACCTCACCGTGCAGAGATGTGGGAGGCATCAGAACCCCCCTTGGCAGTCCCGGCTGTGGATGGAGGAAGTCTTGCTCCACTGTATGATGTGGATGATGAAATTTTAGGATACGAGCTATGGTCTAAACTCCTAGTATCCCCAGTAATAACGCCCGTAGTAGTTCCCTATTGATACCTTATATCATTTCCTTCAAGGAGTGTAGATTATAGTGGATATAACCGTGGCAAGGAGCATGGTCCTCCTAAACGGTTTGAGGATTATCCCTCCAAGCATACCGTAAAATCCATGCTAAACCTCTAAACCCTAAAGTCGCTTCCATTTTCTCGTCCATTCTCAAAATCATATCCCTGAACCCATGTCCTCAAGAGGCGTGGCGCTGAAGGTCCGCGAGCTTCCATTCATTGGCCGAATCGCTTGGCCATGGCTCAGCAGATCAAGATGTAGAACCCTAAACCTACACCCTAAAACCTGAATCCTGAGGCCCTGTCCTCGTTACAAGCATGTTCACTACCTCCCGATAGCAGTGCTGCTTAGTACCGTCTTATACTACAGTAGCTACTGTATGAGAAGCGCCATATGACCAACATGCAAAAACATTGTGCTTACTCTGAGGGCAGAAATTGTTGCGAGACTGTATTGTTGGCACATGCGTCCGCCTGTTGACTAAAACGGCTGCCGCACGTGACCCCCGGAGTACAAACACAACGGCCAAACATGTGCAAGCAAGGATAGCTGGAGGCCACAAAGGCAAGATTTGATCAAACAAGCTACTGGCCCGCCTCTTCACCTATCCCCTGCATACCCCGAGACCATCCTCATCATCATCATAGACCTCCACCACATCCGGATGCATCCTGCTGGATGCATCCTGCTGGACGTGATGGCTACATGGTGAACTTTCAAACTGGATTCGGCCATCTATGTCTTTCAGGTCATATGAGCTATAGTCTAAACTCCTAGTATCCCCCCTAATAACCCCTGTAGTAATTCCCTATATAATCCCCCATATAACGCCCTTTAAGGAGTTTAGACTATGGCTCATATCACTGGAAGGTTCCATGTGTCAAAGCGTTGAAGCTCCTTGATGGCACATTGGACAACATACATGGGTGGTTGTCAAAATTATGGTCCCTTTTGGGGTCCCTATTATAATACGGCCCCTAATATTTAGGGTACCCAAAAAGGACCCATAATTTTGACAACCACCCACATGACTAGCAGTTGGGTGCATCTGTTCGAAATGCTGCAGCCCTAGGCGGACTATTGCCATTACTATTTCTATTGCTTGGGTGGACACCCCACCCTGTAATAGTGACCATAAGAAATAATAGTGATTGTATTGCGGGGCTCTTAAATTTCTATAACACCACTATTGCAGACTGGGGGCTCCACCTAAACTATTGCTAGTCCTAGAGCTTGTACGTATTGTGCTACTACGACCAATGCCACCCTCCACCATTACTCATTAGTAGTATCCTCCAGGAGCCCCCACCCTGTAATAGTGATACAATAGGACTATACGAGGGCCCTAGCATAATCACCACTATCCCTTATAGGCACTATTACAGGGAGGGGTCCACCTACAGCATTATAATTCTTACTGCTATGATTGAAGCAGCCAGGGGCTTTCCCAAAATTAGGTGTACCCCTGAAAGGGTTTATAAGTGTTTGTAAGGGTATCTAAGGATATCCAAGGTTTACGGCTCAGGCTTTCCCAAAATTAGGGGTACCATTTTGGGGGTCGTCATAACAAGGATTCTAGCATTTGGGGGGTCTAGGCCGGGGGGCGTCCCCCTCTTTTGGGAAACTACCAGCACTGGAAAAAAAAAGAGAGGCGTGCTCTTAGGCAGAGATGTTCTGTGGCTTAAGGTTTTTCCTCCTGTTGAAGGAAAACACGCGGACCTATTCCTTTTTTGTCGCTGCTCTGCCCCCCGAAAAGCCTGGATAGGCATTGTCTGAGGGCAATTGATGGCCTCAGCCCATAATAAAGTCAATAATAGTAACAATAGTGGTCACCATGATCAAACCTAGCGATCAGGATACTAAACATACCTACTTGAAGGAAACGATCATCCAAGTAGGCAACCTCAAAACTATGGTCTCTGTTAGAGTGACGACAGTACTACGGCACTTAGCACGTTGGAGTACAAATCTGGGCCTGTATTGTTGCAAGCAACCCTAGGGTTTCGGTGTAGGGTTTAGCCCCAAGGGGTAATAATAGTCTTGATCAAGGCGCTTAAGCCCTGGTACCTGCTAGATCTTAAGCCGCTCACAGTTGGCGCAGCACTCTCGAGGAGGGGTGGTGCCTGAGTGTGGCGACCATATGAGCTATGGTCTAAACTCCTTAAAGGGGGTTATATAGGGGATTATATAGGGGACTACTATAAGGGTTATTAAGGGGATACTAGGACTTTAGACTACAGCTCATATGGCGATATTACAGCAGATTTTCAGAATTGACTTGCTAGTATTGCTATACGTTGGGTGCAGAGAAAGCAACAACAACGTTAGTAAGCCAAGGCAAAGTGGGACGCAAAGAACCTCTAAAATGAAGACGACTACACAAGTAACTACACATTCTGGGTTTGGCAGGCCCAGCAAAGAGATCCAGTTTGGATTGTGTTTAGGGTTTAGGGTTTCTAGATCATATCCTGCTATACACATGCTTCCGCAAGTTCGGTTTCCATTGAGGGTCACTGATGGTGATGCTGGGGATTACAATTGGGGATGTCAGCCCCAGCCCCCGTCTGTGGAGTACGTCAAGCGAAACTTGTTAAACATGTTTTAAGGAACAAATCTCAAAACGCTACAATCTAGGGCTGAAAGCTGCTGAAGAGCGGTCTGCTGTCTTGCATTAGCCAGAATGTAGCAGAATTGTATATTGCACTTATATGAGGATATCGGAAAAGAGAATGGAAACTACTACATTATAATATGGTATTTTTTGAGGCATATTGAGGTTCTAGAAGGTAATAAGGGAATAGCATGACCATAGAATCGGGGTTCTATGCAAGGACCCCGAAGACATGGGCTCTCTTCGCTTCTGTAGCCTGCGTACCTGCCATGGCTTTCCCAGCCGCGCTCTTTGTTGCCTCGTTGCTGTGGAGTCTTTCTGTCAGATGAGCTGAACACCGATTTCAACTCACCGATGGCGGAAGCCAGTGAGACCATGAAAATCATGTGAGCTACTGTCTAAACTCCTAGTATCCCCCTTAATAACCCATATAGTAGTCCCCTATATAATCCCCTATGTATTCCCCCTTTAAGGAATCTAGACTATAGCTCATGTGAAGCATAATGAAAATTGGCTGCTCGCCGAAACAAAGCGGGGATCCGGCTTCTGGAAGAGCTTGAGGTTTGAAGTCTACTACTATACTAACCTTTATTTCCTTGAGCTTTGAAGTATACTACTATACTGGGCTTGGGTACTATCTGAAGCATCAGGGAGGTAAACTTAGGCCGATAACTTCTCCAGCTAAAAACAACTTTCACCGGAAACCTCCAGGCCTCATGTCGTGAACATCGCGGCACCTTTGTGTAGTGGAACAGCTGCAGTCTAGCCTTATGGTCTAAACCCTGAGCCCTGACCCTAAACCCGATTCCTAAGTCCCCAACTCCTGCAACCCTAAACATCCTCCGGAGTTGTGGGCTTAGGGATAGTAAAGAAGGAAGGTTGTCTAAAACATGTTGTCTTGTAAAGGTCTCGCAGTCATGCAAAAGGCCTGCTTAACAATTTAAACGCTGGCCATACTGCGGCTACTAGCAAGAATAGGAACAGAAATAATAACTATGATCGGAGTATTCATACGAATGGCAGTCATAATAGCAATAATAGTAATACTAATACTCACTATCAATAGTCGTAAACTAAATGCTAATAGAAACAATGGTAACAGAACTAATAGCAACCTTTCTGGAAGCAGCAGTCAGAACGAAGCTCATGCCGGATCCCTCTCCAGCTACTAGGGTAGGGTTTAAGGTTTAGGGGTAGATTTCGAGTTGACCCCCAGATAGGACAGACGCCCTAGGAAGGACTTGGCACTGGCAGGGTTTCAAGTAATGTTCAGGAACAAAGGAATTTCTTGGAGGGTCTGTCCTATCTGAGCCCCCCAGAATCTGAAAACAAATCAGCTAGCCTCTGGCAAATGCCATGCATACCTGGCCATTCCCAACTAGGATTCACATGGCCCTCTTCAAGGCTGAAAGGTCCCGAATATGCTGAGGGCATTGGCTGTTGACCCGCCCCAATATTCTAAGCGACTAACATAATATTCCCAGGCCCTAAACCCTAAATGACCCATTAGAATAGTTTCCATTTTATTTTCCATTTTCTCAATATGACCAGTAAAACCCTAAACCCTCACCCAAGCTTGCCATCTTGCCGGGGTGGTTTCTGCCCATCTGCATGCCTCGGAAGGGATTAGGGTTTAGAGTAGCAGACATAAGCTTTGGGAGCTGGCATATTATGATATTTCTCGGGTTCAGGTTCAGGGTTCAATTAAATTCGTATTCAGGGACTACAGCTTAGGTATACGCTGCTGTTCTACCTGACATGCTTCCAAAGTGATGATGTGGTCCTTGGTGTAGGATTCCCCCAGAAGTGATCCATGAGTTGTATTCCCCTTCATAACCCTATAGTAGTCGTTAGTCCCCTATAAAATCCTCTCTATAACCCCCTTTAAGGAGTTTAGACTGTAGCTACTTTGGGGTATGATGGGTCACAATTCCGGCCGCGCTGAGGCTTTGAGGTGGACACTGAAATTGTAGCATTATATGGGTGGTTGTTAAAATTATGGTCCCTTCTTAGATCCCTACTATAATACGGCACCTAATATTTAGGGTACCCAAAAGGGATCATCATTTTGCCAACCACCACATCTATCAGGCTAGGCATTGGGATCTGTTCTTGGGACAAAGGATGGCGTCCATTCACTCATGTCTGGATTCCTTAGGAAACCTCGTTAATCACATCGCGGAAATCAAAATTCAACCGCCTTATTCATGTAAGGACCCTGGTTGCATTTTTGTGGTGCACCGGGGTGAGAAAACTTGAGAAAGAACATTCCCCAAACCCTGTGATCTGGAGCAACGATGTTTTGCGACGCAGGCGCAGGAGGTTCCTGACCATCACGCCTGACATGGACGGTTCTCAGGCTTGCAAAGGCATGGGCCTTGGGAGTTTAGGGAGCTCATCAGGTCACGAGGGACACCTCAAGATGACTAGGCAAGCTCCGCAGACTAGGTCACATGTTCGGTTGAATCTCTATACTACTATACTACTATAGTCCTATTCTACGACTCAGCAGAGGCGTGCCTTTCGTGTTTTTTACCTCAAGCGCGCTCATGAGGACAAAGGGTACGATGTTGTCCCAATCTTTAGGGACCTGAGAATGGCAGGGCAAATGAGAGGAACAGCCACTGCTCCAAGAATTCCGGGACGCTTTCGGAATAGGGTTCCGCTGAGCCGGCGGCATCCATCTTGCAAATCCGGAATACCTCATGGTGAAGGCGCAATTTCGAGAGCTAGAATGGTCGCCATACCTATGGGCATGCATTATTCGCTTTTCTGAAACTGGGGGTTATGCAAGAACGCTACACTGAGATGCGCGATAAGATGGAAAAGAACTAGCGAAGAATCTAAGCCGCCGGCGGTCATGTAAGTTTCCTTGGCTGCCGTGACCCAAGTTTAATGACATGGCTGCAGATGATTCCACCGGCTGCAGTGCATATTTCGTCAGAACTACTGACTCTTTTCAACTTCCACAGCTTATACCATTGCTTGCCACCATTGCTTGCCGATCCCCCTGGCATTACCACCCGCCACAACATGCCACACTTGAACCGTCAGACTTCAATTGCAGAACCAATGCTTAAGCAGATATGGAACAACTTTGAAAGCAGTGCTTAAAAAGCACCCATAACATTCCGCTGTCTGTTGCAAAACAACGCCCGGAGCTTCATAGTCAACTTTCCTGCAAGGGCTACAGCCTCAAGGGCTTGCATCAGCCCCGAAGACAAGCTGCGAAATAAAACAAAGTCCAATGTGACCGCAACACATTTGTTTGCATATTCACTTCTTTTCAGTGGCTCCTATGACCCTGACTCTCCATAAAAGGAGTTTACATGCTGGCTCGCCTGAAAGCGCGGGGCATCTTAGGGATTTTCAAGCTGAGGCTACTTGGATCGGAGACTTGGGGTGTCGGCCGAGCTTCTTCGGCATGCCAGCATGAGGAGCACCAGCCGTCTTCGCATGAATATCGCACCTGAGTTGTGCAAAGCTTTGGGGTCAGCTTCATTACTACGAGTACTACCATTACTTGCTATTATTTTCACTACTAGTATTACTTGGGAGGCTGGCCAGCATGGAGCGAAGTGTGCTCAGCACAACCTAGTACAACCTTGCCGAGGTGGCTGACAGACAAGTAATCCCTTCCCACTAAGATTAAAACACCCTGCAATATGCCCCAGACATTACAGCATGCGTAAATGGGAATATTCAATTTTAGGGGGAGCGGCTGTTGAATCATTATTCGCGGAGGGGATTACTGTTTTGCAAGTACCGCAGATTCTGTGTCAAGTCTTCTTGTCCTTGCCTTCAGTGCACAATTTGAAGTGAAGTTGGATCCACCTAGGTTGCTCAGGGTAAAGCAGTTGTTCGGCCACACAGGAACCATATCCTGCATAGAGATACATCTCAACAGCCACGCCTGCAAGACTTCCTGAGAAGTCCCAGATGAAGTTCAGCATCCTAAACCCTAAACCCCTCGCTTTCAGGGCTACCTTTGGCCCTAAACTAGGCTTATCCTCCGGTTAGCTCATCCTTGAATTCCGGTTGCAGTGGCAGTGGCCAGAAGAAAGCGAACCAACAAGTGGTAGAAAAGGAGGGGTGTGCTCCTTGCTAGTGGTTGGTGGTGGGAGCCGTCCAGGGGGTGGTAGCTTAGAAGTCATGAGACCCCAACGCACTCTGCAGTCCTTTCAACTACAAAGACCCCTCAAAACGGAGCACCCCGATGTCTAGGCCAGTTTCACATTGTGCCCATTACTCCACATGACATCCAAGGAGACGAACCCATGAAACCTGCGAAAACATCGGCTTAAGTCACCGTTCTAAGCTTTACACCTAAGCTTTGCACTCAAAAAAGGCAACGGCAAAAGAATGGCGCAGAACCCTTGTGCAAAACGTCAAGACTTCTACGAGTATACTTGGGCGGCTCACCTACGCCTTCTGATCTTTATAACCACCTGAGCAGCAGAACTGTTGTGCTTGCCTCTTCCGCATATGCAATGACGTCCCTACATATTAATATACAACATTCCATCCGTGAACCTTGGGCACCCTATTGAAAGCCCGTGATTAATCAACCCCCTTCCCTTAATAGGGATTGTATCTAGGGTCCTAATGTTAAGGCCCTTATGCCCTAAACCCTAATGGGGATCCAATATTAAGGCCCTCCAAAGGAGGGGAGCCTAGTACTCGCGGGGTCTTCATTAAGCTTGTCTTATGCGGAATCCTAGCTTCCGAGCCCTCAGCTCCTGAAAGCCGGCATCCTGAGCCATGAATTTAGGCCCTAAACCTTAGGATAGGGTTATATAGGGATAATGGGAAACAAAACGGAAACTACTATTAATCCTATAATCCCCTCCCCCTAGTATTGAAACCCCCCTACCCCCCCCCCCCCTTAAGGCTAAATGCTCCCCACTGTGGTATGTTATAACATATTGGGAATCGTCAATGCGAAGGGGGGTGGAGGGTTTATTAGGGGAGGGGATTAATGCCCTTGAAACTTCAAAGGTCTACATCCCGCTATGAAGCTTAAATGAGTTGTGGGCAAAGCTACACACACACACACACCTTGATAGATCCCTAGAATAAGCAGTCCACGAAGGGCCTCTGATTTCCGCGAAACCCTGGACTCTTCGTTCCGCTCTCCCTGTGATACGTACGTAGGACCCGTACACATTAGACACCTCCGGCAAAATTCTGAATCTAAGTGCCCATCATATGGCTATGTCGTAGATCTAAATGTTTCCTTATAGAGTAACTTATTTTAAGCTCCTTACCAGCAATCCGATAGCCTGCAACTTGGTCTGTTCCGAGCCCTTGCGACGAGTGGCGTTGGCACCCAAGGTTTCCTCACAAGCCTAGGGGATCCAGGATTCCAGGTTATATTGGCGTAATGGAAAATACAATGGAAACTACTATAATGGGGTTATATAGGGTTTAGGGTTTAGGTTATATTGGTGTAATGGAAAATATAATAGAAACTAGTATAATGGGGTTATATAGGGTTTAGGATTTAGGTTATATGAGTGTAATGGAAAAGAAAATGGAAGCTACTATAATGGGGGTTATATAGGGTTTAGGGTTTAGGTTGTATTGGTGTAATGGAAAATAAAATGGAAAATAGTATAATGGGGTTATATAGAGTTTAGGGTTTAGGTTATATGGGTGTAATGGAAAAGAAAATGGAAGCTACTATAATGGGGGTTAGAAAGGGTTTAGGGTTTAGGTTATATTGGTGCAATGGAAAATACAATGGAAACTACTATAATGGGGTTATATAGGGTTTAAGTTATATTGGTGTAATGGAAAATATAATAGAAACTAGTATAATGGGGTTATATAGGGTTTAGGTTATATTGGTGTAATGGAAAATATAACGGAAACTACTATAATGGGGTTATGTAGGGTTTAGGGTTTAGGTTATATGGGTGTAATGGAAAAGAAAATGGAAGCTACTATAATACATCGGGGCTATAATGGGATAATGGAAAAGAAAATGGAAACTACTATGGTATAGATTGGGGTTATAATGGGATAATGGAAAAGAAAACGGAAACTACTATGGTATATTTTGGGGTTATATGTATAATGGGATAGTAGAAAAGAAAAGGGAAACTACTATGGTATATTTTGGGGGTTATAGTGGGATAATAGAAAATAGAAACTACTATTTACAGTTAAGTGCGGGTTTTTGCGGCATAACGTTTAGGGTAGAGGGTTCAACAATATTAGTACCCTGTTTAGAGCCTCTGTGAAACATGAGCCTGTCTTAGACTGATCCGCCCCTGTACAGGAGGACCCGTATGATTAGCTCTCTTATGACCTTGAGAAACTATCAGAAAGGATGCTGCAGGGACTCGAAGGTTTCCTGTGACATTTACTGACTGGAGACATCTTGAACAACTTCTCTTTGGCTCCTGTACGATGAACCCTGGGTAATGGAACCACTGGCCAGAAGGGCCCTCCGGGTTACGGGTGGTAAGCCACGAAGCCTAAAGATCCAGAGCGCTGGACAGTCCTACGTAAGACTGACCCCAATTCTTGAGAAGGCGCTCGCAGAAGCGCATTCCGCTTGTAGGTCGCCATTTTCAAAGATGGCTTCCAAATGATTTTGACCTTAGTTTGAGGCATTCGATGCCATACACTAAGTGACCCTGTAGGATATTTAAATTACGCATTGTCAGAAATACTATTACGAGTATTACTGATCTTGTTATATTGTTTAGATTACTATTGTTAGGGTAACCTGCGGTTTAGGGAAACTTGCGATTTCGACCTGTTCTCCGGGCATAGGCCTCAATGCGACTTCTGGCAAAGCCTTGTGTAAAAACAGACCCATGAGCTACAGTCTAAACTGCTGGAACGTGGGTTATCAAAGGGAGTATTATAAGGCTATGAAGATTATTAAGGGGGATACTAGGAGTTTAGGGTATAGCTCAGACGCGCAAGGCAGGATGCCACTGTTTCAGTGCGGGTTCCCTGGTCCCTGCCGCCTGGGGGTTTCCCTTTTGGGGATCCCCCAAAAAAGGATTATACCATTTTTGGGTTGACCTTGGGGTCCCCCTTGCTAAGGCCAGGGAATCTACCACCCATGATGCTTCGTAGTTGTGCTTTTGCTTGTGGCCAGCAGTCCATTGGCGTCGAGAAACCTCCAGCTTCAAGCCCTGAACTCTGGGTCCACAAGCGGAACACCCCGAACAACTTTAAGTTTGTCTATGATTTGAGGGTTGTGGGTTTAAGGGTTTAGGGTTTAAAAGTTTAGGGCTTTCTCCAAGCCCTGAACACTGAGACCCCAGCAGGTCCTCGCAAGTAGTCGCGAACCAGCTTTAGTGTGACCGTGTCGCCTGCCAAGATTCGGCGAGATGTGCTCCCTTATAAGCCTAAATCCTAAATGGCAGTTCCATTTTCCATTATTCCCAACATAACCCCAATATAACCACCAAAATCGTCCACACCATGGGGGATTTCAAACAAGGGGCCCTCAGGAAACCCAAGGATGTAGGGGGAGTGCAACGGGATTGTGGTGCTGCCCGTGAAGGGCTGTAAAAGGTCCAAAAACAATAACAGCAATAATAGCAATAAGAACAGTAAGAAGAATACTACCAATAAAAGTAGAAGTTTGAGAACCCCCAAGTTGGGGCTGTCTCAACATGAAAGTTCTACTTTACCGGAGTTGTTTTTCACAGCATCTCGCAGGGGCTGTGAAAAGCCCGCCGATTTCCCCCAACATAAGCTACAAGGGTTCCCATGAAGGGCCCCTCCTATCCTCATCGGATTTGTAGAAGTTTGCTGGACTACGCCATGTCATGCCATGTCTGCGATACGTAGACCGGCTAGCGTACGATCACGGCGTTTCCATCCTTGCCTGCTCCCTACTACTATGCAGCCCTCAGCCCTCAAACCTACACCTCTAGATCGACCCTCTCCCAGCCCCTTGCATCTGACAACAACGATTCAAACAGGTCTGGCGCCTTCGGACTCCTTTACTAGCTGCGAGACGGTTTTCAAATCGCCGCCTGCCACATGCGCGGCGCGCGTCAGTACTGGTGAAAAAACATGCTTCAGGACACCGCACCATGTGCGAAAGCTTTGGGGAACCCATCTTCAGCAGAGGGGGGATTGCGTGATTGAAGAAGAATCGCTGAAGTGCATGCGGGAGTGGCTCCATGCCTGCCACCCATTAACAGTCTGTGCTAGGGGTCATATTAAGGACTCCATGTAGTTATATTATAAACTGTTAATGAGTGGGGGATGTATCCAACCCATCGCTTCTTTCTCGCTCTCGAACTGCTGCCCTTCCTTTGCAATTTGGCTTGGACCACATTCTGCAGGATATTACGCTGCGGTGGACTATGTTTTGCCAGGTCAACAAATTCCCCCCGTTTGCAGCAGCAGTCGGCGGAGCTTTGACACTCCAACAATCTCAGGTATTGATGAGCTACGCTGCAGCCCATGTTTTTAAGGTAAAAGATGCAATTACCCCGAGTTGGGACAATTTCCTGTATAAACCACCATTTGGGTGAGTAATCCGCCTAGCACATGAGCGTGATCATCTTGCACAGCATTAGTATCTCTGCCGACACTGTTGCGGCAGCATGTTTGATTGTAATCTTTCCGGCTTGCTATCGAATACCGAACTATTTGGCATGAGTTCACGCATATCAGTGTGTTGCCATCAAAGTAAACATCTCCAGAGTATGACCCAGCACCAGGGCCCCGAGCTTAAACCAACATGCTCGAGATATCAAAGCCTCCACAACTCCATGTGAAACGAGCGCAGTTCATAGCATGTTTGCAGCAACCTCAGCAAGTAGTCTCAAGCAAGTTGAGCATAAAGTAAGAATAGTAGCAATAGTAGTAATAGTCGGAATCATAGTAATAGTAGTCATAATGGCAATAATAATAATGATAATAATAATAATCGTAATTAATAAAACTTCAGGGGCATAGGGGAGCAGAGCCACATATTTTTGCCATTGCATTCATACTTATGTTACCCTCTGGAGCTACTGCAGCGCATGCAATCCCTCAGCAACACTTCAACTTTAACTATATCCTTTCGGGTCTGTACATTACGCTTGCTAGTCTTTTTCTCGCTAAGGTACAGCACCTCTTGATTATGCCATATGTATACATACACACATTTTGGGTTGTGTGCAAAAACCGGGCCAGACGTTTAGTGCATGCACAAATCATCATTGGGGAAGGTTATAGATTATAGGCTTTAGGGTTTTAGGGGGCACCTAATATTTAGCGATGCCAAATAATGGGACCCCAATCTGGACACCCAGGTAGCAAACGAAGCCTTCGCAGAAGGTGCCGTTTACGGCTACCACCTCGTCACCCTCCAGCACAAACATGCCTTCTGCCTGAGCGCTGGGCCTAGAGGTTTAAGGCTTAAGGGTTGAGGCATTTGAGGCTTTGGGTTCAGGGATTTAAGTTTAAGGTTTTGGGTCTAGTTTCCCAAGCCCAAAGTTTTCTAAACACCAAAAACCCCAAACCCTCAAGTCTTGGTGACTCTTTTCTCCTGTCTGTTCCGAAAGCTACACAGGAGCGAAGCTCCGTCATCACATGGGGTTTCCCAAAATTATGGGTGCCTTTAAAGGGGTTGTAGGGGAAACATAGGGGTCATTTAGGGATCTATAAGTATTAGGGCTTCCAAAAATTATGGGTGCCTTTAAAGGGGTTGCAGCTGATACATAGGGGCTATATAGGGATCTATATAGTTTAGGGCTTCCAAAATTTAAGCGTACCTTTTCCCAAGTGTACGTATTGTAGTATTTTCCCTTATTGAGAGAAACTACCACATGTGTTGGAGAATGCCACAACAATAAATCCAAGTGGCATCGTTGAGCAACACCTCAGTGTTCCAAAGGTCCTGAGCTGCATAATGCAAGGGCCTCAATAATTACCAACATCATCTTGAGGTTTGTTTGAGTTACCTGTACCATGGTGATACAAGAAATCTAGGACCATAATATTGGCCATCATCAAGGCCCCTCATATTACTTTTCGTGTTTGCTTTCAAGGGGCACCTCGGCTGCCTTTGGACGCATGCCCTGCTGCCACGATTTCAAAGAGAGCCTACGTCAGAAGGAGTAGTTCAGGGGCCTACACAAATACCCATATCATACCAGGAACCCGAAACCATAATGTTTGTACCTAATTAAACCCCTACACTACCATCCCTTTTCACACCCGATATAACCCGAGTTTCCACGTCGTTTTCCCATTTGACTCTCCAGTTCTTGGGAATATTGGCAATTATTCTACATGATGTGGTAGTTTCCGTAAATAGGGGACCCCACAATAGACCCCAACGGACTATAGCCTTTACTACGGAGACCCGAAAATCATACACCTGATTTGAGGAAACCCTACATTGCCCTACATGTAAGTTTCCCTTGATTAATACAGGAATGATCCCAACATAGACCCCCACATACTATAATCCTCATTATTGGAACCCCCCCCCAAAAAAAAATGGTATCCCTACTTTTGGGAAACCCTAAGCCCTAAACCCGGTACATCCTGATATACCCTCATAAAACCCTTATAAACCCCCTTTGTGGGTAGCCTCTAATTCGGGAAATTCCTACATCTCGATGAAGGTCTCAGCCGAGGCTCCGTGTTGCCGCCTCAGGGTCTCAAAGGCTAGGAAGTATGAGCCGCTACTATGAGCTACTGTCTAAACTCCTAGTATCCCCCATAGTATCTCCTATGGTAGTCCCCTACATAAGCCCCTATATAACCTCCTTCAAGGAGTTTAGACTGTAGCTCATATGGTATCGGGTTTAGGGTTTAAGTCTTTAAGGTTGGAAGTATGGGCGCATAATATGGGGTTTAGGGTTAAAATCTCTGAGGTTTGAAGTATGGGCGCCTAATATGGGGTTCAGGGTTTAGGTCGCTAAGGTAAAAAGTATGGGCCCCTAATATGGGCCCTTAGGCCTCTTAGAAGAGTCTGGGAACCTTTATATAAGGTATAGCATAGGTATTTGAGCTATAGTCTAAAATCCTAGCAGCCCCCTGACAACACCTAAAAAAGCCCCCTACATAATCCTCTATATGACCCCTAATTTCAGGAGTTTAGATTTTCGCTCATATAAGGATCAGAGGGCTAAGGGCCCATAATAGGAGCCCATGGGTTCAACCTTAGAGGGTCAAGCCCGCAAGGACCCCATCAGCAAAGTAAAGTAGTGTGTTAGCAGCATTTGTCCCACCTATAGGGGTTTTGGGGCTGTAGGGTGTTAGTAGCATTTGCCACACCTTTAACCTCAAGCCTCTACCTGAATTTCCAAGCTTCTCCCTGCTTCCGGCCTTTTTTGATGCCCGCGATGCCCACGCCTGGGCGATTTGGGAACTCCCTGGGCGTTACTCCCAGTGGCTTTGGGATGGTCACGTCGAAGACAGCACGGCCACCTTCAATCCGCTTCCTGAGCGGTTCAGGGTTTAGGGCTTAAAGTCTAAGGCTCAATTGCAGGTCATGCCCTGACAAAACCAGACACCCCCCCACCCTCCGACAATAAATATTCCGACCGTCGTGCAATGTGAAGATCGGGGAATGTTTAGCATTTTGAGAGGGGCAGGTGATTACCATGATGCAAATTTGGAGGTTTCGTGCGGGATACGGAGTCTCTAAGTTCGGCGCAGATTCTAGTGCTTGCTCGTCTCGCTCTCTCTCTGATAACCATCGAAGTGCCGTTGCTTCTCTTTGATTTGCGATGCTGAATCTGAGTGGCTGTTCCTTCTTAATTGTATAGCGTGCTGCTAGTGACTGCCAGTGTCATCCATGGTTCAAGCTGCAACTGTTACCTTTCCAGCTGGCTCCCAGGTGAACTTTTGCAGGGTTTGAGCTTCCTCGATCCTAAATCGTAGCTTCTTAAGAGTCGCCGGGGCGCACGCGGTTGTTCCACTGTGCCACGGTGGCCCGACGTGCCAGCACATTTCTGCGAGCTGCAACACCGAGGGCCTGTTAATGGTGAGGGGATGTGAGAGGCCATTACACAACATGGAATTTCGGCTGTTCCCGGAATGATACTTAGCAAAGCATGCAGCAATACTTGACATGTGGGAATTTGACATTCAAGCTTTTGAAATACATCTAGCAAAAAAGGATCTCATCTTGAAAGCCCAAGAAGCCCCCAAAGCTAGAGCCGTCAGCGGTGCCGCCGACCCCCCTGAAGAAGGGAGCTGTGGTTGCGGTGGGCTACCTCGCAGGTGGTGTCGTGCGGGGTTGTGAGCTTGCAGAAGAAAATAGACATGTCATGACAATGTTGCTAGCTGCAGGAATTCTAGACATTTAGGCCCACGCAATGCTGCGCAGAGGGTGCTCTAAACTCTAGAGCATGGAAAACCCTCTCTGAAAATACGCTGAGCCCGGCGCTGCATCTGTATCTAGCCTGGGTGTTTAACTGCACCCTGCTTGAGAGCCATGGAGATGGTGCCAGGAATGTCTGGGACCATGCGCATGCTGCCAACACGGCTGCGAGGAACGCCTTGGAGGCAAGGCTGAAGAATCAAACTCTCTACAGTTCGTGGTGACTCATAGAATTATGCCCTGCAAAACGACGCTACAGATTCCTATCTTTACGACTGCTGTTATTCTTCTTGCTGATTCTTATTGCCGCATTATTTGCACCATTGATCTTTTCACTCCTCAGCTTGATCTGACCACATCCCCGTAAGCGCACCGCGAACTGCAATGCAGCATATCTTCCTGCTGAGGAACAGCCGCAACCACTGGCGTATGTGCCGACATGGAGACGAAGGCCAATCTACCGCATGGCTGGAGCTGAAAGAATCTTGGGACGCGCAAGGTGGGAGCGACCACAAGCAAAAGAATCACAACCACCATCACCACCGCCGCCGCTGTTGCCGCTGCGGTCGCTGCTGCTGCTGCTGCTGCTGCTGCTGCTGCTGCTCGTCTTCTGATGCTTTACGTTTCTTGTGGTGGTCGTCGTCGCTGCTGATGAAGACTGGCGTTAACATCCTTCGTTGCAGCTGTGCCGTGGCTCTCTGCATTAACCATGAAACACGATTGATTGATTACAATTGATTGAGCTTGACATCGAATGTAGTTGAGAAGAATATTCAGTACCTTGGTTCCTGCATTGACTTTGCAGTGTAAGAGCTCAAGGTTTCTTGCAGGGTTGACCTGCCTCAACTTGCTGAAGACAGTTCAGGCTTTAGGGCTCGGGATGTAGATTCGGGCTGTTGAGGTCTCTGTGAAACTGGGAAACGTCAGTTGTAAGGGATTGGAAGCAGAGAACAGCAGGGAAATTGCACCCCAGTGCTCAGGCCTTTAGGTCGCCAGGCTTAAGCCCTAAACCCTAAATCCTTAAGCCCAAGCAGAAGGGGACGAACTGTGTTCCTGCGTGGGTCTTTTGATATCTTGACACGCCAACAGTTTCACACTTTCCGAACAAGAGGTCCTCAAACAGCATACTACGCATATGGTGATTCTCCTTGTGCACCACCCTTCCCTAGATCTTGAACGCTTCATACGAGTTATCTTTACCTAATAGGTCTACAAAAGCCACATCCCTGGGCCCGAATCACATTGGAGCCGTTTGGAAGGAAAGGCCAAAGACAACTCTGAGCCACTCGCCGCAGTGGGCGCTAGTAGGGTGAATATCTCGGAGCCTCAGAATCGGCCAAGGAGATTCAAATTCTGGATCCCCCTCTTGGGATCCTTGAGTTAATTGGGAGGGCAGGGCATTATGTTGCGAATTATGCGAATCTGCAGTGGCCATCCCTTTATGTGAGCAGATTGGGGCTTCGGACAGACAAGGCTTCAACAATCGCATGCGTGGTCGCAACCACTGGTTGAAGCTACGGATAGCTTCAAGCCAGAGAAATACAATTTGGTGCGTGGTAGGGCAGGGCCAAATCGATGCCAGGAACAACTTCGAGGGATGATGTATAGTCCCCCTTAAGTAGATAGAATATGGCTTCGGGTATATTCTAATAAGATCCCCATATACCCCATAGTTTATCTACGTAAGGGGCACTGCGGGTGCTGCGACTGGGGTCCATTCCCGTCCTCTCCACTCAGGATATTGAGTGCTAGCTACTTGACTCCGACCCCTCCAAGCTTGGACTCAAATCCCAGGCAGGATGGAGAAAGCAGTGCCCCATGTCTTGTACACCGCTGCAGCATGACTCTTAAAAGCACTTACCTGGGATCTGTAGCTTGGGGGAGACATGTCTCAGGCTTCGGCGAAGGCCCCATTGCCTTGGCATTTTGCAAGCTCACATTGGAAACGGGCACACTTGGGGTCGCAAGGCATCTATGCAAGCGGCTAACAAAGGGATGATTGTCTCTATCTTTTTGACGGCTGCGAGAAAGGATTTTCTGAGAAGCACTCCACTAGAGCTGTTCCTTATGAGGAAGCCTTTTCGGATCGCTTTAGAAATGCCTGCTAGGACAACGGCCTTCAGAAAAAAAAGTGGCAGGCGCGGGTGATCAATGGAATGTGCAACCCGTCTTGCTATAAGATTCAAAATGGTCCAAATGCAGTCCCTCGACATTGGGAAAGCTTAAGGGCAAGTTTCTTTCATCCCTGGATAAAACTTGTCTGCTCTTACTGAGGCAGTCACCTCCCACTGGTCCGCCTACTGGTCCTCCTACTGGTCCTCCGACTGGTCCTCCCACTGGTCCTTTGCCACAGCCATTGGTCCAGTTGCCTCCGCCCCCTCCTGACAGGGCATCTTGTATTTGACCTTACACTTGTACTCCTGCTCTTGCTCCCTGCCAGCAATGCTACTTTTGCTGCCACGGCGGCAACGCTGATAACTACTATTACGCCTATACCACAAAAACTATACTAATTACGCCAATGCAACTAGGACGACAAATACGACGACTGCGACTGAAACTAATACGAAGATTAAAATAAGTGATATTGCTCCTGCTTTCCACACCTCCTCCTTCTGCTGCCTGAAACAAGCAATCAGTCCTCCGACTTAACCCAAAAGCCTACTGTTATGCCTTTAGCCCTGTACCGCAAACCCCTGCTCAAAACCTTCAAATGAACACCGAAGTCCCTGTCCTTTGCCCTTGGGAGCTGGTATTCCCTGGCCAGCCTAGGATTCGGAGGCTTTGGATGTAGGGTGTTTTTCGAACAGTGGCATGGCACACAGCGCAGGGTAAGGCGGATGTCCAGAACGTCGGGTCCAAATGTTGTTCTTGGGAGAGGATAACCACGTTTTTGAGGATGAGGCAAAACATTCTAACGACGCTGGGCCAGTTAAAAGATTTAGATACGGCATGTTTGTCTTGTCCAAGCGCAATGCGTCATACCTCGTCTTGGTGGTCTTCTTGATGGGGGTCGAGTGGCTTCAGACGTAGAGCAAAATGCAACTGTTGGCCCGGCATACCCACAAGGTACGAGTACATTTTTGACCTCCCAGCCTAGAGCACTCACATTCTGCTATCCTGATGCTTCCAGAGAAGATGAACTGAGGATCCTCAAAATGGTCCCTGGAGAAAGCCCCAAACAAAGCATAGTCCCTCACATAAGGATCCCGAAGACAAGTTCCTGATTCATGGTCCCTGCTGACCTGAAGTCTACTTCATTCATCACTCTTATCAGCTGCATGGAGAACCCCAGTCCACACCAACAAGATATATTCCGATTGAACTTCGAAGCCTACATGCCTAGCCTACTAACCCTTGCTTCTCTTTCTTCGCATGTGGGCTCGCACATAAACAATGGACCCGTATGGGACCTTTACACCCAGCGGCTGGGAAAGGACTTTGATAGATCCGCTTTGGGGTTCCATGTTAACTTAGCAGAGTATGTACCCCAAACCCTACACCCTATATGTATATATATATATATATCACTACTCACCTATATACCCCTGATACTTTCCTTGTACACGCTTCGTCGGCTCATGTGGAAAGTTATCCCTAAATAATCTCTCGCAGGGACCCCTGAAATCTCCATATAATCCCCACATAAATCCTACACCCTAAGCTCCCGAATTCGGAGTGTAAGAGGATGGCTGTCCCCTCAGGCCGAACATCTTCGGCGCGGGGTCGACCAGTTTTTCCTTGGAACTCCCCTACAGCAGGATGCCCACTAGTGGACACGGGACCAATCAGCTTGCAAAGGTTTCTCTAAGGAGAGAACTAACAGATTTGAAAACTTGGGAGTTTAGGATTTTTAGGCCTCGGGATGATACATCTGGGACCAAAGAAACATTATTTTAGGACTCCCGATTGGTATTTGGAGTAGCTGTGCATGGGTGACGCCCATGCTGCAGCATCTCTGCAGAGCGCCAACTCTAGCCCGCGGGCCATTCCACTCAGTAAAGCCTACTGTAGGGGGCTAAATAATTTCCAATGTCACTTTGAGGTCTATTTGGGGTACCTGCCACAAATATACATGGAATCTAGACCCAACATGTCGGTAACTCTTTCGGCTTCTACTCTATGAGTAGCTGAGTCTCCAAGGGCGCGAGGTCGATTTCGATTCTGGCAGTACATTGGGTCGGGTAGAAGATGGTTATCTCAAATCATTATGCACCGGTTGCTCCAAAAGGTCCCCTTAAAGGAGGGACCACTGAGAATATGCTTCCTTAAAAGGAGATCCTAACCAAAAAGCCGGGACTTCCCTTTCGGCCATACCATGTATGTGAGAGCTTGGTAGCATGCGACCTTGCAACTGCCATCGATGACGTTGGTAGGTGTTGCTCATATTGCTTCATCACTGGACGCGTATGATGACTACTGTTGTTGCTGCTGTCCCTGGTAGTAGCATTTGCTGAACTTCGTAAAGTAGCGGACTTATCTCACTCAGTTCTTCTGACCCCAATCACCCAAATCCTGAACCCTCAGCCCTAACCCTATTTCCTGAATTCAAACTGCTAAGCCCTCTGAGCCCTGGTCCATCTACGACCACCGCGTAGCTAACGCGGGTGCCTTCCGGCGGTATGACCTCAACATAATCCACTTAGGGCTACCGCAGCAACTCTCACCACAGTTTAGGTTCCTCAGAGATTTGGAACAACCCTTCTTCGCATGCAGGACTGCGCGGAGTTCGACAAACCATGATATGCGCTCATAGCCTCGTTCCAGCGAATTGATGGTCTCGTATATTCCATTATTGAGTGGCTCCGCTCAAGAAGCTCCAATACCAGGATGCCATTCATTCACCGTCCGATGTTTCCACCAGCCCTCGCCCAAAGCAGATTCCAACAGCTGCCCCACTCTTCAATGCTCTTTATGTAAGAGTGAGGGGCAGTAAGAGGCATAGATATGTGGGGTACCACACTTAGTGTTGATTAGAAACTGTGAAAAGCTAGCTGCAGTACCCGCGATGCTCTCGGTGACAAGGAACAAGAGCCCAAATGGTGGCTAAAAAACCGTAAACCCTAAAACCAGCAGCAATCCGCACCCAGATGGTCCACAACAATCCCTGGACTGGCTGGGAAGACATCTTCACGGGATGGCCGTCGCAGATTTCTTTCATGGACGTCGCTCAGTTCATATTTCTGCTTGTGGGAGGACAGGACCCAACCCATCAGTTGCAGCCTGCTTGAAGCATCCTTAACCTTAACAGAAGAATGTGAAGGGCGAGGACCGGCAGGGAAATTTGTCTAATCTTGCACGGACGGGAATAGATACACAAGAGATATCAACTTGAACCCCTTCCACTCAGGAACCAGGGAAGGTCACAATTCCAGACATGTGCTACCTATCCTGGTTTCAAGAAGAGGTAGTTTCCCTAAACAGGGGGAGCCCGATATAGACCGCAGAATGCTTTACTTGGAGGGTCAGGGGGACTTAGTAATTAGGTTAATAACACCCAAAACCCATATAGTAATCCTAGTTATCCTTAACCTACTTACTTAGTCCCCGCGACCCTCCAAGTAGCCCTTATCATGGGGACCCCCAACAGGGTAACCCTAATGTCGGAAACCCCGAGGATGCTAGGAGCCAGTGACTGTAGGAAGGCTAGAGCCCAATGGTTCTCATAATCTTTGCCCAAGGCTTCTCTGGGAATTTTATAGGGGTTATATAATTCATATAGGGATATCTACAGATTATATAGGGAGTTGGGATTTTTGGATTTACTGTTCAGGGAGCTTGTCGGGGGGTTAGGCTATTTGGTCTTCTAACTCGTGCTATTTGTTTGCTGACTATCAGTGTCCTCTTGCTGACGCAGAAATGCTCAAGAAGATCTGTGCCTGGGGCCAACAATAATCTGGGCTGCTGTTAAGGA
>CAJNIZ010024792.1:49179-60304 GCA_905231905.1 Symbiodinium pilosum
CTTAACAGCAACCCAGTAATCTCCACAAGAACTGACACCCAAAAGGCTGTAGGACGAACACGAGCACTTAGGCTTCAACTTCCCACAAAATGGCATATCTGGGCCCCGTGACCGAGCCGTAGGTGGGGCAAGAAAAGGGCATCACGAAGAGTTTCTGGCGACGGCGGGGAAGATTTGTGGGCAGTATGGGGGTTGCAGGAGTTCAGGGTTTCGGGTCCAAGCCATTAGATGCGTGCCAAAGCCCATACGCTCGTCATACTGCCATCTACATATGTTTGTACACACTAGGCCCTTCACAGAAAGAATACGCTTCATGCTTCAAAATGGTCCAATAAGAGAACAGTTGATGATCAAAGCTGTCATGATCTTACGGATGCAGGAGAACAAGGTGCACAGCTTTTGCTGCTACTGGGTCCGGAAATCTTGCAGCATCGGAGGTCTCTTAACATGGCTTCCGAACATAGAATCCATGCCACACATCTTGATCCTCTAAGTGCCCCGCAGCAGCTGAAGGGCCCACACAACGCCCTAAGCCCTAACCTCTGCCATGTCAGGTTACCAAATGCTCAGGCCTGCCCATCATCTTGCAAGATAAATCCGTACCTGTGTGAGGCGTTCGGTGCAGGAGTCGGGCTTCTCCCAACGGCTCTGAGAGTTCCTTAAGAGTTTTCATGGCTTCATGGTAAAGACCATCTGGAAAACTGGCTGCTGAGTCATCAGGTTATTTGTTTATATATATATATACATATATCATACATAGCTGCCCGCCATGTTGCGATGAGAGAAGGTAAGCGCAGGATCAAGGAATTGCTGAGATACTTACTCGCGCAGCTCACAAACAAATCTTCCCCAAGATCTTTCGTGTTGGAAACAAGTGCAAGCATGTCATCCGACGTATCTAACCCACCCCCTGCGAGTACTCGCAGGTCACTGCATCTCGATCTCTAGGGCTTGCTCCGAAATAAGCCCTTGGCTGCTTTAACGGAGACCTGGACTGGGGGGGTTTCCGTGACTCTGCGTATGCTGGCAGAACCCAGCGCAGCACACCATGAGAGTCTGTACATACTTGTGCGAATCCCTTACTTACCTTACTTGAAGTTGCAAACCTGAAGTTCAAAAACAAAGCCTTACGCGACTCCATCAGAAAGATGAATTTCAGACTGACTGTCATTACGGAAATTCTGACTACACCAGGGCTAGCACTCATCACCTTTCTGCTGGGTGGCCCCCTTTTTTCCGACAGGCTTTCTGAGCCCCTTATTACCCCTAAACCTTCCCCTAAACCGTAAACCCTAAACCCTTAAACCCTACACCCTAAACCTTCGTACTGGGGCACTTATCACCTTTCTGCTGGACGGTTCCAGAGTACTCCTGCACTCCGCCCAAAGCCATGGAGGCCATGGAGGGCTGAGAGGGAGCCATGGTTGCCAAGGCTGCACCCTGGCAGGGTCGTTAAGGTTTAGGATTTAAGGGTTTAAGGTTTAGGGTTTGGGTTTAGGGTTCAGGGTTTAGGTGTAAGGTTTGGGTTTAGGGTTTAGCGTTTAGGGTTTAAGGTTGGCAGGGTCGTTAGGTTTATAGTCCCCCTTAAGTAGATAGAATATAGGTTATATGGGGATCTTATTATAATGTACCCAAAACCATCTTCTATCTACTTAAGGGGGACTATAGAGTTTAAGGCAGTTTGGGGTTTAGGGTTTAAGGTTCAGGGCGGTTTAGGGTTTAGGGGCGCAAGGACTTGGAATTTTGGTGTTTCAGCAGGTAGCGATCCTTCAACATCTCACAGGGGAAGACTCTCACATAGAAGTATAAGAGAATCATGAAGTGCTAGAGTTGCCCCTTAAGGAGATAGAACATGGAATTGAACTTATGTAATAACAAGATCCCCATATGCCCCATATTCTACCTACTTAAGGGGGTCTATATCCATGGCCCAGAGGGTTTACATCGCTTCCTAAGAAGCGGAAGGGTCTTAGGAACGTTCTCTAACTGACTATGGGGATCCCTTCTCTCCTTATGAGATTTCCTACCGGGATGCTGCTTTCCTTGCATACTCGTACATAAGCACACGCGCACACATAGATGATAAACAAATACAAATGTGCATCTATACATGAACACAAATACATTTATATACGTCTGTTCGTCGGAGCCGTAGTCTAAACTCCTAGTATCCCCCTTACTAACCCCTATAGCAATCCCCTATATAATCCCGTATACAACCTCTTTAGGGGATTTAGACCCTAAACCCTAAACCCGAATCCCTAAACACTGAATCCGAAACCCTAAACCCTACCCCCTACACACTGAATCCGAAACCCTCATCCCTAAATCCTAAACCCTAAATCCTAAACTATAGCTCATCGAGAACCCTTACCTATGCACAAGCCGACTCGCGGCCTCCGGCCGCACATTCTCGGCTCTGGGTCTTTTGGTCTTGTTGTCCAAAACCACCTGGGTTGTTCGGGTCTAAGGTTTTCATGGGTTGTTCTCGAAATTATGGGCCCCTTTGGGTAATAGGTTATATTGCGGCACCTGATATTGAGTTAGGAATTACAATGCAACCCCGCCCCCCCCAAATGTAACCCCCCCAAGGGTTTAAGGAGCTAACAAGGACCATATGGAGCTTAATAAGGCCTAATAGGGTTCTAATTTTTTTGGGGGGTACATTTGCAGGTGGCACATGTCTAACTCCTAACTAAACCCTAGATAGCCCATCATAGTAGTTTCCATTTTCTTTTCCATTATCCGCCAATATGACCCCAATATAACCCCCCTAAACCCTAAACTCTAATCCTCATATACCCCTAATACAACCCTAATATAGCTCTAATATAACCCCAATATACCCCTAATGTAACCCTAGTATTACTGCTTTGGGAACGGCTTCTGACATAACCCTAATGTGGGACCCCGATTTTGGGAACCACCTCAGGAGCTTCAACTACCTGGCTCTCTGTCCGGGCCGTGGAGCGGAAGGCGTCTGTTTTTTGATTCCAGGCACTTGTTGTGAAGAGCCATGCCTTTCCGTCATGTACTAACCAATAAATAGCTACGTAAATACATGAATAAGCGTATAGCAATCAATAGATAAATGCACACGGCCAGCAATGACCCAAGTCTAGGGTTGCCGGTAATCAAAGCGTCCCTTCCTACCCACATGAAGCGCGACGAAGTCTTGCAAATCCTATGCTCCCTGCATGAGCCTCTAGATCTCCTACAAGATCTATACACTGACCTATAATCCCAAAAAAACGCCTACAAGAAACATCTTACCCTAAACCCCAAACATCCCTAAACTCTAAACCCTAAACCCTGAAAAAAAATCTTGGACCAACCATTCCAGAAGTTTCTGCAACAATGAGGATCCCTGCTTACTGGCTCTTAATATGGAATAGCGGAATATAATCCCTATAGTCCCTATATCGTATATTCCCCTATTCCCTACTAAGCCCCGTTAAGCCTGCATGGGGTGGTCGATCTCTCCTGAAATTCGGCTCACAACTCATGATATATCTTAAGAGGAGTGGGAAGTGAATATAAATTCCCTAATTGCATAGGCATATGCCATTGTAGAGTTGTAGGGATGAGCTTCCCCACTCTCCCTGAAACACCATTGATGCCAGAATGAGTTCCTCTCCCAATGGTCTCAAGGAAGTGCTACATGGGGCGGGGAAAGGACAAAACCCACTGCATTTTGCCCCACGACTATCCAATTTATGCAAAGGATTCAGAGCTAGGAGGCCGGCGTTGTAGACAACTCTGGTGTTCACTGGCCTTGCTGGCAGCAGTCTCGAATGGTTTTAATTTTTAAATCGCACTAATCACATCCCGACCGAGAAAATCCATGCAATTACATACCGCGTTCCAATAACATTACACCTAGTTTTGCATTGCAGTATAAGTATAAATATATACAACGGTTTGAACTATGGAGCCAGTTGCGCGCTGAATTTCAACCGTGATGCTCCAGAGAAAGGGTCAAGCCCCTACGCACCCTACAACGAAGCCTCAACCCCAAATCTCAACATAAATAATCCGCTACCCAGCATACTACGAAGCCGGCTTCCATTCCGGTTCTAAAACAAGGAACCTCCCACTTCTGAAGTCCCAAGCTTTCTGGGGATTAGTTATGTAAGGATAGTAGAACAGAAATTGGAAGCTACTACTTCACAATGGGGTCTATATTGGGGCTATAGTAGAGAATAAGGGAATAAATGCTATAGGGATTATGTAGGGATTATGTTCCCTTATTCCCAGACCACGAGTAAGCAAGTGTCTTCCCCAACTTTGTCTGGGTTGCTGTGAAGAAGCTTAAACTAAGTTTCCATAAGATGGGTATATGCAAAATAATGGGGTTTCCTTGTTAATGTGGGCCCCTGGTGAATAACCCCCCTCCCCCGGATTATAATAGGGATTCTTATATTAAGGCCCTTAAAGGGAAGAGGTTCATTAATCAGGGGCTTACCATATAGTAACTTAATCAAGTTCCTTGACATGAACCCATCACCCCAGTCTTGGCAAGGAGCGGAAAGGCAACCTCGCCGGTAAAAGCAGTGCAGGATCCAGGCATAACCTCGGCGGACATGGACTTCCTGAGGGGTTAGTAGGGAATAAGGGAATTCTAATCCCTGTACAATATATTCCTTTGTTCCCTGCTAACCCTAAACCCCAAACTTCCCTTATCCCCTCCTATCCCCAAGCAAGTGGAAAGGAGACTCAGGAAATAGATTATAGCCGAATGTGGCACTTTTCTGCAACCCATAACGAGTCCGCATAAGGTGTAACATGCCAGCTGCAACCAATTGTTGTACCCTGGGTTTTGACCGGGCTAGAGGTGCAGTTCTGTTTGAACTGCATGGCCATAAATGTACGACCAGCAGGGGCTGTGGCTGTAACTGGAGAAGGCGCACTCACACACATACACACGACTTCGTTTTCCGATGGTTGTTTCATAGGTATCTTGATCCGCTGTCATCGACAAGCCCAAAAACCTAAGCCGTCCCTAATATGTTCAAATAAGCGAGCAGTCTAGGGCGCCAGCAAACACTTTCTCGCCCGCATCAGACTGGATAAAGCCGTAGGTTGGGCCGGTCTGTGCCATTTTCGTGGATCGAAATTGGGGACGCAAAGAAGACACTCGGCGCGGGATTCCATTCAAAACAAATCCAGAAGCATCCCTCAATCAACCAGTTGGACTGGAGATGCGCCTGTTTCGATCAGTGCGATGTGGCGTCTAGGTCTAGGACTAAAGGATTTAGAGCAAGTGGGGAGTTTCGGGGTTCTCAAAGGCAAAACAATCTTTACAGCTAAGCTCATCGTTCAGGGGGCCCTAGATGTGGGGATCTCTTGTGCTTGCTTGGTGGGTCGTATAAGCAGCATCTGTCTTGTGCCCCCTGGATTTCATGCACACAACTCTAAAGCGTGCGCCCAGGGAATCATTCGGCGTGCCTGTATAATACTGCCTGTCATATCAGGCAGCTGGGACGCACTGCACCCAGCGCCGCCATACCTTGGTTTTTCTCCAAGCGCAGGGTGTCAGGTTGTGGCTCATAAAATGCAATCCAAGCAAGATGCAGCTCAGGAAGGGAGATTATGACTGAGCCTCTCAACTCCGAACTACCATCTGGAAACTCCAGCCATCAGAACCATGCAGGTGCCTGGTTTGAAAGGTCCAAATGAGTGCAGGTCTTTCTGTGGAAGCTGTAAAGGATCGCAGCCGAACAGTAAACCTCCCATGCAAGACCTCCCAACAGAAAACCCCCAAATCGCGCAACGACCACATCATGTGTGCTCGTCATGACTCCTCAAGCCGTTAGCCGCCGCACACCCCAAAAGCCTAACCCTGTATATAACCCCTATACCCCTAAGTAACCCCTATAAAGCCACTGTGAGGCTCGGGCGACATGGCATTGTCTGGTGGTGGACCCCAGGTCTCCGGCACTACGTTCTCCGCGCGCGGGCGACCAGTCTTGACGTCCTGTAACAAAGCGTTTTGGGAATGCTTAGGGTTTAGGATTTACGGCTTTAGGGTTTCAGGAATCAGGGTCAGGGTCTTGAAAAAAGAGATTCTGGGTAAAGGAGTCTAGGCTTTGAGGACTGAGTCATGACATTGGATTCAGGTTGGACCAGGTGCATCCGACAAGAATGGTTGAAGCAGCAGAGATGGCTTCGGTGCAGGCACAAGGCTTGACAGCAATGGGAAATTATAATCTTTTTCAGCGACAGATGGCACTTGTGCTACTGATGAATGTCGAAATAATGTGGTAGGATTAAGCGCAAACAGCAGTCGGAGCGTGGCAGTGGGGTGGTAGCGGTGGACCAGCGGCATGAGCGGGAACATAAGAAGTAGCCGTCGCAGCAGTAGCAAGGGCAATTTAGGCATTTACGTCCGGCGGGCTGCCATAGCACCCAAGATTTCAGGGATCACAGTCCAGTTCAGGTACTCTATTATACTATAGTAGTTGCCATCTTCTTTTCCACTATCCCCATTATACTTATAACCCACAATGTTATATAGTTTCCACTTGATTTTCCATAACCCCGTGTCCTTCACGATTTCGTAGACCACGCGTGTGCCAATGGGCGGAACGCTGCCCGAGGCGCAGGACATCGGCATGACAAACATTTCTGCCTTGCAAGGCTGGGCCCCTAGTTAAAGGGACTCTACTGGGAACCCCAGATAGGGAACCCCAAGAATATAGTAGGTATATAATAGAAATATACCTGCCAGGGTCCTTATATTCCATTATATTCCTGCTATATATTCTTGGGGTTCCCTATTTGGGGTTCCCAGTAGAGTCCCTTTACTAGTGATGTATGAGGTTACAGGGGGAGGTTATGTTGGGGTAATGGAAAAATGGGAACTACTACATTTTTTGGGGTTATAGGGGGGTTAATATAGGGATTATATACAGGGGATTGTCGTTGGGACAAGTCTGTATAGCAACCCACTCAAACACTTTTGAACACCTTAGAGTAGAATACTTTCCTAGGTGAAGAGTAAACAACAAACAGCAGGCTATTGATCATGCACCGGGTCTAGGTATTTGGCGGCTCAAAACAAAAAAACCTATACTCCCCCCTCAAGTAGATAGAATATAGGGTATATGCGGATCTTATTAGTATTATATACCCAAAACCATGTTCTATCTACTTAAGGGGGGCTATAGCAGCGCTACCGGATGAGTCTTTCTTAGCCTAGGGGTCTGTGTGTGACCCTCTTCTAAGGCCTCGGAGGTTATATTGGTGCAATGGAAAAGAAAATGGAAACTACTATATTATATTGGGTTATATAGGGGAAATATGAGGATCATATGGGGGTAATACAGGGATTCTATAGGGGCAATATGAGCTATAGTCTAAACTCCTAGTATCCCCCTTAATAACCCCTATAGTAGTCCCATATATAATCCCCTTTATAACCCCCTTTAAGGAGTTTAGACCATAGCTCATGTAAGGATCATATACGGCTTACAAAGAGGCGGCCTCGCCGGAGTCCTGGTTGATGAAGCCAAACTGCGCCCCACCTGAATATAGGGAGTTTTGTAAACTTAGTACTCTTTGGGAGGCCCTACCATCAGGATTGTAGCATTTTGGAGTCTATGTAGGGGTGCGCCAATTCATGGAAACTACCATATCTAGCTCCAGTGTAGCTCCCTGAATTCTGCAGAATCCCGGCCTCTGCAGCAATCCGGAATGCCCAGCAATAGCGGTCTAGGGTTTTGCGGGAGTCTGTCAAACGCCGCGATGCGGATGTGTTATTGTTATCATTCTTACTGTTGTTACTATTAGTACTAGCAATTTGAGCCTAACACATGCAATTACTGGAGCTGAGGAACGCTAGGAAGAGCTGACATGGGTGACGGCTTTCTCTGACTGGCTCATAGTAGGGAATAGGGGAAACGACTCCCTATACAATCCCTATATAACAAATTCCCGTATTTCCTACCAACCTCCAGTAAGCTCTTTTCTGCCCAGGCACACTTGCCAATGGTACCGCTCTTCAGGGCCTCAGCCAAAAGAACTGCTTTGTAGGGCTTTCCATCCACCAAACTAAGGCGCAACCTCAAAAAGATTGCTGGTGCCTCTTTGTGTTGCTTATCATTCGTTTCCCGTCAGTAACATTCAACGGACTGATTTGCACCTACAAGATGGATTGGAAGCTACAATTCCCCAAGCCCGACATAAGGGAATGTTGAGACTGGTCTCTTTATGATCTACCGAATTGGGTCGTTGTAACTTGCCCAACATAGTCGGAACCCCACAGTCAACCTCGGCCAAGTTTGGCTTTATAAAGGCTACGCAGAAGCATCAACATACCGACCAAAACAGGGGCGTATGTTTAGATACCAATAGGATGTAAGCAGGGTCAGAATTGTTGTGGGCTGTTCTCCCAGGAGGTGAGCCCCCCATGCTTGCAAAGAACAAGAAAAAAGACACTTCTGCCACACTGCCACACCCCTATCATCTTCATGCAAACTCCGAAGGTAATTTTCAAATACTCCCAAAGACAACTCTGATGTCATGTTCCGGGTCGCCGGGCTGGTCTAACATTCTCTGCTCTATTCCTCCCGGTTTTCGGGTCCGGGGCAATGTCAAACTCCACCCGTGTGCCCATGGGTGGGATTTGGTTGCCTGGCATCAGCGCGCAAACATTTTTGGGACAGTTGTAGGCTGGCAATTCAGTTTCGCTGGTGTGGATTGGATTCCTTTTGGAGCAGGAATCTCGTCTCAGGGTTTGCTAGATGTGTCTAAGAGTCTTAGAAGAGGTCACGTCAGATGCTGCACGGCCGGAGAAGGGCTGTGAGGTAAACTGGTACGAAGTCATTTCCCAGTGTTGAACACCCAATTCCACCCCTATCCCCAAAGGTTAAGGATGCCCCCCAAGTTTTGGGGTGTATCATAGGGAATGTTTGACATTGGAGTGTGGGGCTGTTCAATATCAATATTCCTCAGTCGTTCGACCTCCACTTGCGCTGCTGCCCTTTGTAAACACCAGCATCAGGCCAATTTTCGCTAGACCTCGGATAGACCCTTCTACGCCCGAAGCCCGTTTTCCCCCACCGCCACCAGCAGCAGCACCACCACCGCCACCACCTCTGCAACTTCCACCACCAACGACATCTCCACCACAACCGCCACCCGCCCAGCGCCGCCGCCCCCACCGGCACCGGCACGGCCACGGCGCCCGTCACCAAATCCCCAAAACCCCGCTATAAAGCCTTGAACCTTAACCCTTTACGTGGCTCTAAAAACTTCATGACAAGCCAGCGTTGCCGTATGCGGGGCAGGAGAACGGCAGGACCTCGAAAGATCAAATCCCATGTTCAGTTCGACATCTTTGACCAACATCCTTTGTGCAACACTTGTTGTTGCAATCCTGCTGGTCACTGAAGCAAGGTAAAGTCGATAGTGGCAAACATTACCCTTGCAATACAGCGTGGGTGTTGCGCCGGCAATTCTAAACTACCGTGCTGGTGGTGCAGACGGCAACATGCCTGGTTCCACGTTGAACGTATGACCTCAATAAATTGTTTGGGCTTTGTCTTGCCATTTCTTTTGGTGGTTAAACCCAGTAAGATTATTTTCCTTATTTAAAAGACTATACCCCCAAAGGAGGATAGAATCTTACTCTATATTGGGTACCATAGTATCCCCAAATAAAATACTACTCACATGGGCTTCTGGCAAACATCTTTTCACCGTCATCCTGGTCGATGAAGCCGTAGCCTTTGCCTGCAACTTGAGAAGATACTGCATCATCGCTATGACCACAGTACTGAAGTCTTCTTAGACCTACAAAAAATATCATTTTTATAATTCCTTAGGTTTATACTTTAACAGAAAATAGACTAATGCCTAAGGACACTACAGAGTAGTTTCACTAAGTTCCTGCCCCGGCGCAGACCCCGCCCACGAGGAAAACACATCATGCATAACAGCATCCATGCGTCTTACTTTACGTTCGAGAGATACTCTACCGGGTTGCTGCTAAGTAACTTAAATTCAATCACCGTAATAAGGAAACCCCATTGTTTACTATACGCCCACATTATGGTCGCTTAATTCAAGTTCCTTAACAGCTGCCCAGTCCATGAATTCGCTACACTCAGGAGCAGCAAACAATAACTGAGGTCTAAAGTGACCAAGGCCGGCGCAGAGCTGCGACACAACCTGATCTTACTGGTGGTTTGTAGGGAATAAGGGAATGGGATCTCTATAACCCCTATATACAACATATTCCCTTTTCCCTTCTAACCCCCAGTAAGAGAATGTCCGGTCCCGGTTCAAGGTCTTTGTGCCAAGGACCCGTCTACCAAGTCTGCTCATGAGAAACACCTTATGTTGTCCAAGGAATCGATGGCTTTGGGCATGTGGACAGTCCTGCTGTGACGCCAACTAAAAAGCAAACCCCATTGCGGGGTGCGAAAAGAAGGAGACAAGCTTTTCCAAGATGTCACTGAATACGCATCCTACACCAAGAGCACTTTGCGCGAACATGGCACAACGGCACCGGCTTGACCTAATGCATTCACAACCCGCTTCGAAAAGCTTATGACCGAAAGGACCTGCAGCTGCACCGCTCATTTTTTGCATGCACGAGGGTTGGGCAAAACTGACGCATGCCGACATGCACACCTTTCAAGGTAATTGCAGATTGATTCTGGCAAACACATCCACGATACGATGCGGTAACCATATCAATTATATATGCGGCCAACGCATTAGTACGGCAATGAGTGGCCCCTTGCAACTTGTTCACAAAATGCCCTTAAGGGGACAAAGCCCCATGCGAAGCCTGCACAAGTCCGATACACAGCTGCATCTCTTCCATCGTAAACCAGTGTTGTTAGTGCATGCTTCCTCCGTTAATCTCCTTTGGCGTCGTTCCCACCGCCTAATGTTAAACATTTCCCCACCAGTATGTGTGTACATGAACACTTACCGCTGAAGGGAAAATCTAATAATCTAGCACGGAGCAGTAGGAGGCGATTGTTTGGCATGGTTCCCGCCCCAAGCTGGGCAAACATGAAACATCCAACCACTGTAAGCCAGCCAAAGCAAGTAACCCTACAGTAAACCCTAAACCCCAAAGCGATATTCTACATACACCCTAAACCCTAAA